>JAMWET010004543.1:197500-228808 GCA_024036415.1 Prochilodus magdalenae
TGGCCTTTTTAAAAATGTACTTGCAGTTTTCATGAAAATTAGCGATTAATTTTCCATCATTTGCATTTCGCACAATAGTAAATGGTATTTTTTGTAATATATGTAATATTTTATATTTGCTTAAAAAAGTTCGCTCATTTAATCGCACTTTATTTTTAATGCTAACTTTCTTCACATATTACCATTGTGATCCCCAGCGGATTTATCCATCTCTATATTTTCTATCCATGTTTGGCAGTTCCCTATAGGCCTTTTCCCATCATGCTTTGCTTCCGAGGGAGATGCCCACGCTGAGTCGTGTTGCAGTGATGGAATAGGAGAGGAAGTGCAATCCAGCCCACCCAGCGAGAGTGAGGTCAATTATGTTCTCATGGACTATAGCTTCACCAGGGACTGAACCCACAGTCTCCTAACTAGATGGCCACTGGGGAGTCTACTGCGCTACTGTTAAAACTAATTTGTGTGGCAAGGCATATCCAGCAGGTCATGGTACCGACACGGTGGTACATGTATGATCTCTGAGTCCTCAGTGCGTGACAGGATGACGCAACCTTTAACACCAGGCTGACACATCCTATTAGCCTTCACTGTGCAAGCGTATCCTGTTCCCTCCTGTAACCTAGCATCGGCTGCTTCCGTCTATCCGTGGATCCAGCTGTCAGGTTCATACTCATGTTCTTAAGAACTACTTCCTGTGTTCAGTGAAATGTGTTCATTCTCAACACCACAGTCACACGTATAAAGACAGGTAACTGAGGTCCAGTAGGTATGACGTCTGTCACCATGCACCAAAGCCAGCTAGATCCCGACTCCATAGGAGACTTTAGTGTGTGCTAGTGTCAGTGAGCTCTATGACTCATGACTCTTAACCAGCCATTCTGTTGCACTATATTGCCAAAAGTATTCACTCACCCATTCATATGATTGTATTCAGGTGTTCCAGGCACTTCCATGGACACAGGTGTGTATAAACAAAGCACCTCGGCATGCAGACTGCTCCTACAGACATTAGTGAGAGACTGGGTCGCTCTCAGGAGCTCAGTGAACTCCAGTGTGGTACCGTGATAGGATGCCAGCTGTGCCACAAGGCCAGTCGTGAAATTCCCTCCCTACTAAATATTCCACCGTCCACTGTCAGTGGGATTAGAGAACAGTGGGATTAGAGAACAGTGGGAGTGATTGGGAGCGACAGCAGCTTAGCCAGGAAGTGGGAGACCACATACAATGACGGAGCGGGGTCAGCGGATGCTGAGGGTCATAGGTCACAGAGGTCACCAACTTTCTACAGAGTCCATCACTACAGACCTCCAAACTTCATGTGTCCTTCAGATCAGCTCAGGAACAGTGTGTAGAGCTTCATGGAATGGGTTTCCATGGCGAGCAGCTGCATCTAAGCCTACATCACCAAGCACAGTGCAGAGCTTGAAATGCAGTGGTGTAAACTCCGCCCCTGGACAGTGGAGGCGTGTTCTCTGGAGTGACCAATCACGCTTCTCCATCTGGCAATCCGACGGATGAGTCTGGGTTTGGTGGTACCAGGAGAACGGTACTTGTCTGACTGCACTGTGCCGAGTGTAAAGTTTGGTGGAGGGGGGATTATGGTGTGGGGGTGGTGTTCAGGAGTTAGGCTCCACCCCTTAGTTCCAGTGAGAGGAACTCTTAATGCCTCAGCAGACCAAGAGACTCTGGACCATTCCATCCTCCCAACATGACCGCACACCAGTGCACAGAGCAAGCTCCATAAAGACATGGATGAGCGAGTCTGGTGTGGAGGAACTGGACTGGCCTGCCCGACCTTAGCCCAATAGAACACCTTTGGGATGGATTAGTATTCCTGTTTTTTTCCCCGACCTCTTTTCAAGCACAGAATGTCGCCTTTGAAAACATCGGCATTTGAACACTCTCTGAACGCGTTCCCATGCATTTCACCGTCAGCGTTAAGTAAAGTAAGGCTGCTGCAATAAGTACACACTGCTAAAGCCACCTTTATGCAGTTTGCTGGTTTGTGTGTGGGATTTTCGGGAAGCTTGTCAATCTTGTGATGACAGTTCAATTCACAGGAATGCTAGCTAGTAATTGAAATGCTAGACGGTGCTATTCAGGAGAAAATCTATGCAGGCAAAAATAACATGGCAGCACGGCAGATGGCTTACAGCCTTCGGGAACTATCATAATGAAAAGGGCACTCTGTTTCAGGATAGACTGACATGTCCCGACACAGTGTACTGTATACGCAGTACGTACCAAACGTCTAATGATTCACAAATGAGTTCCGTATTTGCCCTAATAAGGCATTCCTGAAAGGGTGTTGTGGCTCAGTTGTGTGAAATGGACTGGCAAACCCATATACCATTCAGGCCAAATGAAACTCCTTCGGTGTAGCCTCGACTCCCTCGGACTGTTCTGGTTTCATGACGGTAGTCTGAAGTATGTGGGAAGAGCTCCCCCTTCTACTGTAGTTCGGGTGGGCCGGTACAGTAAACCCAGTTAGGGGCTTCGAGGAGCACAATATTTGAGACATTTGAGCGTTATGTACTAAACGGATTAGTCAGCATAAATTAACTTAATTCCTTTTCACTTAAGACCATTTCAAAAGAGAGAGAGAGAGGGAGAGAGAGAGAGAGAGAGAGAGAGAGAGAGAGAGAGAGAGAGAGAGAGAGAGAGCGAGAGTAAGAGTGAGAGAGAGAGAGAGATGAGAAAGAGGAAACAAAGCAGACATAAAGGCACAGCAGGATGCCGCAGGATGAAAAGAGGAAGGCGTGGGCTAAGGTTGGAAAATAGAGGCGTCTGATTCTGTTTCAGAGCTGCTGCATTGTAAAGGCTTATGGTTTATGAAATTCTGCAGGCTGCTCCTCCTCTGAATGGAGCGAGGCTTTGGAGAGGCTTGTCGTTGAGGGAGGAAAATGTGGAAAACCATGAGGACATAATCTTTATCTTTACAGGCTGGATAGTCTGCATCTGATCTGCGTGTATGAGAATCTTACTGTGTCTCTGTTGGAGGGAAAGAGACAGGCAGCCTTCACAACATCTGTCTTTTGATCCCTTATTGAGTCTCAGTGAAAGAAACTCCTTACTATTTATTAGTTCATATTAACCGCTGGGAGATATAAGGGATGAATTGGTTCAAACTTGGAAGATCAAAAACCGGCAGATGATTCTCGTTGTTTTTAGCTTCTCAAAAAAATAATAATAAATAAATAAATAAAATACAACACACAAAAAAAGAAAAAACAATAACAAAAAAATAAATTATAATATTCTAATTTCACTCAGTCCAACTATTCTAGTAACGCTTGTGAAATACATTATTCTGCTACTTCAGATGTCAGAGTGTTCATATATCTGTTAATCTGGCTGTGAATATAAAGGGTCATTGACATGACATGCATTTTTTGGTCTCCATTATTTGATTTATTAATTAAATAAAATAATTGTAAATATAATCAATAATAATCATAATAATAAAAATGATAATAGTTTAAAGTTAATAATTATAATTTAAAACAACAACAACAACAACAATTATTATTCATATATTAAGAATTAACAATGTTTTAAAATTGAGTTAATTCATTTATTTATTCATTGTTTTAATTGTAACTTATTTTGCCTATAAAAATATCAGGTGGTGTAATGACCCAGCTCTATATGTTAATTAAATAAACTTAAAAAAGTGATGTGGTTATATGATACTAAATTAATAATAACTAAATTTAGTTTTATCTCTTTAAAGCTTTAAAATATAAAACCATGTTGCAAAATAAGCCTTAACATTCTCAACTTCTATTCTTTTTACTTCCTGAAATGTCAGACGGCTAATCTTTAAAAGAAGCTCAAACGTACTACATTAAAAAGAAGACCCCAAGTTCATGGCGCAGTCAGTACCCCTTTCACAAGCTGGTCAGAATTATTCAATATCCATAAAAAATGTTCTTGTTATAATATTGTGTATTTATTTTAACCAAAAAAACGAGTGTTGTCACTTTATTGCCCTTATTGTCTTCAGTGTCTCCTAGGGTCCTTATTTTATTCTATCGTATCTTATGTCAGGCTATTTTATGTTTATTATTTATTACATTCTATATACTCTTGTTCTTGTTTTAGTGGTGATCTATTTATAGTTAGGTTATAAGGTTTATTTGCTACACTGTGGGACACAGAGTAACGCAGTTTCAGTCCTCTGTATGTCTGGACATGTAGAAGTGTTGGCAATAAAACTACTTGACTTGTCACGTTTAAAGACAAAGGGTTCTATAGGTGTCTATGTAGGTGCCTGTTCAGTCTGAAATATATATATATATATATACTGTATATACATACATACATAAATAGACAATCATTTTCAGAAAGTGGTATATACGTGTATATATATATATATATGTGTGTGTGTGTGTGTGTGTGTGTGTGTGTATGTATAAAAAAAAAAAAATATATATATATATATATATATATACACACACATAATCAAACAATCCTATGAGTCCATAACCCTGACCCGTGACACTGAACTGGAACACCCACACACATGATTATGCGCTCACACGCACCCGCACACGCACCCGCACACGCACCCGCACACGCACACGCACCCATGTTTGCTGTGTGTTAGAGGTCATTACTCTGGAGTGTGTTATGAGCTCTATCAACCCAAGCGTGTGCACATCAAAGACGTCAAGGCCAATTAAAGTGCCAATTTGGGTTTGATTTCACACAACCTGCTAATGGGCCATGTCACCACCTCTTTACCCTCGTTCCCCCGCTCTCTCTAACACACACACACACACACACACACCGGCTTTGCCATGTCCGCAGACAGCATGAATACAAGCATAATAACATGTCTTAATAGAAGGCCATTATTACATTCACCGAAGGGAACAATTAGGATTTGGTGGAAAACTGCAGATCAATTACTGCACTGCGCTCTCGTCGGAATTGAAAGACTAATGGCTTTTACAATCAAGCGTAAATTGCCGGTTCAAATATTTTCTTTTTCCCTTTGCGCACATCGGGCCAATTCACCCCGCTGCCATTTAAGGGTCCTTCTCGAATTCATCGCAATTCACTCCAGATGTATGTTTTAGTTAAAGAAGGCCGCAGCCCGTTTGATGACATCTTAAAAACTTAATTGCCCGAATGGTCTCGTCTTTTCTCCGTCTGATTTCCATTCCCCTTCCATTCAAAACACAAAAGTACAAAAATAATAATGCTCTGTAATAACTCATGTTTCCATCTATTTTTGGACCGTAGAGAGACAGCAGCTGCCCTTTCCGAATTAACCAACACACCTGGTCCAAATGGACCCAAACCTCAGTCCACAATCCAATCATTTTCTGATTTCATTTTTAAGGGGCCAGAGCCATAACTGACGTAGCTGACCATAACTGACGTAGCTGATCATAACTGACGTAGCTGACCATAACTGACGTAGCTGACCATAACTGATGTAGCATGTCAAGCGGTTTGTTGTCAGGCACCACACGTCCAGAAGGCCGCTCCACGAGAAGTGTGTAGTAAAAGTTTGGACCTGCTGGTGAATATTTAATTCTACAATTTACATTTATAGCGCACTTCTCTCTGCCGAACTCGTGTGACATCACTCCCTCTCGGTAAAGCTGCAGGCAGTGATTGCCATTCCGTTGCACTTTTCTTAATAGGACGTTAGACATTCTGACTTTCCGAGTCGAAAGGAAAGGAGAGCAGGAGGCTGCGGGTCTGGGATTGGTAACCGGTGCTCTTTAGCCGGACCGCTACAGCATGCCATTACATCAAATTAGCCAGTTGAACCACAGCTGCTCCGCTGAGATCTATAACAATACTCTCAGAGCCCTCCACTAGCCTGACATCCTGACTCCTAATGAAAGAGGAGAGAGAGAGAGAGAGAGAGAGAGAGAGAGGGAGAAGAGAGAGAGAGAGGGGAGAATGAGAAAAAGAAATAGTGCAAAAGTGCAAGGGAGAAAGGGTTCGAGAAAGAGAGAAAAAGAGAATGAGGGAAAACGGAGAAAAAGAGAGAGAGTACGCTCAGGAGATAAAGGGGAAAAAAGAGAAACAGAAGAGAAAGAGTGAGGGAGTAAAGAGAGAGTGCATGAGAGAGAGGAAGAGAAAAAAAAGAGTGCAAGGGAGAAAGGGGGAGAGAGAGAGAGAGAGAGAGAGAGAGTTTGAGAAAGAGGGAGAAAGAGAACAAAGGAAGAAAGAGAAAGAGAGGAAGGGAGAAGAGAGCGAGAGAGAGCACAAGAGAGAAAGGGAATGAGAGAGAAACAGGGGAGAAGGAGAAAAAGAGTGAGGGAGAAAAGAGAGAGTGCACGAGAGAGAGAGAAAGTGCAAGGGAGAAAGGGAGAGAGAGAGTTTGAGAAAAAGGGAGAAAGAGAACAAAGGAAGAAAGAGAAAGAGAGGGAGGGAGAAGAGAGCAAGAGCACAAGAGAGAGAAACAGGGGAGAAGGAGAAAAAAAGCGAGGGAGAAAAGAGAGAGAGAGCGAGAGCACGAGAGAGAGAGAGGGAGGGAGAGAGAGAGAGTGAGAATGAGAGAGAGGGTTTGAGAAAAAGGGGGAAAGAAAACAAAGGAAGAAAGAGAAAGAGAGAGAACGAGAGAGAGAGAGAGAGAGAACGAGAGAGAGAGAGAGAGAGAGAAAGAGAAGCAGGCTAAGAGAATGACATAGCCCAACTAAAAGAGGATGAGGAAATAACATCTCCGTCTTCATTAGCTTCAACACTCGGAGCATCTGGAAGCCAAACTGCGGGAGGAATAAATAAGGAGAGGAGCGAGAGAGAAATGATGATGGAGAGATGAGAGCGGGAGATTAGACAGAAGGAGGAAAGCAGAGTGACATGCTGAGTGGCTGAAGATGCATCACAGCCTGAGGGGGTGAAGGCGTTCGAGACCGGGATCAGTGCAGGAATGTGTCTCTGCAGGTGAAGGAGACCGAAGACAACGAAGCGACGGCTTGTGCATGTGTGCCGCTCGTTAGTGGACACTCACTCATTAACCACCAGTGAAAACGAAGACCACAGGGCGCTCGAACGAAATCAGGGATACAGTTATAGACGTGCACAGACACCCCAGTGAGCGCTGTGGGATCAGCTGACGGGGGAACCCAAGTAGGGGACATATGAGTGAGTCACAGAGAGGACAACAATCACTGTGAAGGAGCTACAGAGTTCAGTGACTACGACTGGAGTGATGATGCCCCAGTGAGTCAAAAGCATAACATGCAAGTGGCCGATATGGAGATGGTGGCTAGAAAGAAGACATTACTGAAGAAAACAAATAGATCAAAGTAAAATTAAGCGTTTTGGTCAATATTCAAAATCTTCAATAAACATAGTCCCAGCAGTGAAGCATGGTGGTGGTAGCATCCTAATATGGGGATAGCAGGAGACTGGGTATCTTGTTAAATTGATGGCTGGCTGGGTGGCTGGCTGGCTAGCTGGATGGATGGATGGATGACTGGCTGAAGCATGGTGGTGGTAGCATTCTGTTGTGGGGATAGCAGGAGACTGGGTATGTTGTTAAATTGATGGCTGGCTGGCTGGCTGGCTAGCTGGATGGATGGATGGATGGATGGATGACTGGCTGAAGCATGGTGGTGGTAGCATTCTGTTGTGGGGATAGCAGGAGACTGGGTATCTTGTTAAATTGATGGCTGGCTGGCTGGCTGGCTAGCTGACTAGCTGGCTGGCTGGCTGGCTAGCTGGACAGATGGATGACTGGCTGAAGCATGGTGGTGGTAGCATTCTGTTGTGGGGATAGCAGGAGACTGGGTATCTTGTTAAACTGATGGCTGGCTGGCTGGCTGGCTGGCTAGCTGACTGGCTGGCTGGCTGGCTAGCTGGATGGATGGATGGATGACTGGCTGAAGCATGGTGGTGGTAGCATTCTGTTGTGGGGATAGCAGGAGACTGGGTATCTTGTTAAATTTATGGCTGGCTGGCTGGCTGGCTGGCTGATTGGTTGGCTGGATGGATGGTGCAAAATAAACTGTGAACCTAAATCTTTAACATTGATCAAGTCAGTAAGATCAAGAATACGAGGCACCATTTGGAAACTGGAAAAGTCCACAACCATTATTAAACACCCTACTCCACCTCCAGCAACACAACACCATAGGCCACACCTAACCCCATATGATGTGCTAGGCATAGAACAGTTCTATAGTACTAGCCTGAAGAGGGTTGCATCCTTATACAAGCATTCGTTTTCAGTTATTAAGTTCAGTTATGAATGTTGACTAAGAGAATATTGCCTTGCAGTTCAAACACTATCTGGAACAATCTACGCAAATGGCACCTATGATCCGGATAAGTCTCATGACTTTTGTATATTGTTCCTCAGTCTTAATTGCGATCTTGACCTTTGCTCTACTCATATCGCAGAAGAGTGCAATATGCAAATAAGCCATCTGTTCATTGGCATTTTGATGAAGTCAGTTAAATGAACCAACCAACATAACAATTCTGCAAGTAACTCAACCAGTTTCAATATGCATATGAAACATATGCATATTTTGGAACCAAAGTGATTCAGAATGGTGATAGGAGTCAGAGGGCCTTACATGAGATGACTGGAATGCACTGCCCGATGTAGGAGACCGGGTTTTCGCTATAGCTGCCAGATAAATGTTATGCTTTGAATGCATTGTGAATATGCATTCATAATTTTGCCATCATAAACATAACCCCAAAAAAGCTCGGAGGACACATGTAGGTTTACTGGGTCATACCCGAGAGTAAGATGGGTCGACATTAGACCCCTCTGGTTTCCACCACCATCACTGCAAACGACTGAAGCAGGTTTCTTTACAATGCAACAGTCCAAGCTCCACTCTTTCTTTAGATCACAGGTCTTCCACTACGTCCACTGTTAGAAGACAACTCGAGGCGTGTGGGTCTGAAAGGATGTGTAGTCAATAAGCTCTTACATAGAAAAGAAAAGGAAACAGACACAAGATTTCTAAATCAAACAAAGAAGCTGCTGGTCCATTTAGAACACTGGACTGACCACACCAGAGTCCAGACATTAACACCGCTGAATTATGTTGGGGTTGCTTGAACTGTGAAAAGCAGAGAATGGAACAAACTAAGACTGGTGTCAGAGGTGTTGGGCTGTTGGGCTGGGAATTGGTGGGATTTGACTTGTGCAGGGCTGTGTATTATTATAAGAACATAATTACAGTATGCAAAATAATAATTCTTGAGATAATTTAAGATTGAAATTAAATTAAAGAGTTATATTGTACAGACTTTATTTACTTATTTATTTATTTATTATTCCAGACTTTTAAATGATAGTATACAACTATGTGGTATGAGTCTGAAAGGACGTGTCAGTAATCTCTTAAGGAAACAGACAAGATTTCAAACAAAGAAGCTTCTGGTTCCTTCATAACGATGGACTGACCACCCCAGAGTCCAGACATTAACGTCACGGAAATTATGTTGAACAGTGGAAAGAAAAAAAAATATCACTGTGATTTCTTTGGAAACATGAACAGAAAGCTGGGGACGCTGTAATTACAGCATATATTATATTATATTCATTTGTTATTTTTGTTGTGAAATATTGTGAAATATATTCCCTGATTAAAAAAAAGTGAACAGCTTCTACTTAATGCCTGTGTACTGTAAACCAGCACACAGTGGGTGGGCTTAAACATGTATCTATTATAAGAAGTTAAAGACAGTATGTAATAACAATATTGTAATAATAACTTTTGAGATGCATTTGATGGCTAATGTCTACTATTTCATTGTTATTCATAAATAAATTGTAGACACAAATTATTAATATAACCAGTCACTTTTAAATCTAAGCATTCCTGTAATTACACTGTAATATAATATAATGTAATATAATAATCATGTAATAATAATATTTGAGATGCATTTGGTGGATATATTATATTTTATATTTGCATATAAAAACAAACAGCTTGTACTTAATGCCTTATAACTCCAAACTACCCAACATTAGATGTAGTAATGTAGCTAACTTAAACAATTTTTAAGATGATATTTACAGTATGTCATATTAATCTTGTAATAATAATATTTGAGATGCATTTGGTGGCCAGTTTCTAAGATTTAAATGATATGAGTTTTATTATATACAAGTCAAAAGTAATTATTAGCATGACCAATGATTCCAAACTCTTACAGGGTAGTATACACCACAGTGCCTGGAAGGATGCGGTAATAAATACAAATATATCATATTTCGTTGTTATTTTGGTTGTGAAATTCATATTTACTGCATAAAACAAATAGACAGTTTATACTTAAAACCTGTTAACTGTAAATTACCCAAGCACTGGCGGTCTTTAACTTTTGCACACTACTGCAAGTAACTAACCCTATTATAAGAAGATAATAACACTGAGTCATATAACAATACTGAGCTCATATGGGGGATCATTTCTCCGATTTAAATTAAACGGTAGACTTTTATAATATATAAAGTAAGATTAATAAATAAAGTGAGCGGTGATTGGGTGGACATTGTGCAGCTCTGGCCAGAATAAAGGATGCCTCTGAAGGATGCCTCTTCTCTGGGCACTTTTTTGTTTTTCAAATACTGTAATATTTATCACAAAGAAAATATTGCAATGCCAGTGTTATTGTGAAGGCCCCAGTGTGTGTGTGAGTGTGAGTGAGTGTGCAGCGTTTGTTTGAATTATGAATGAGTGTTTTCATTAGCGTTGAGGGTTACTGGCCTGAGGGAAGGTCTATGCTGTCTGTGGTAACAATCAACTAACAATACTAAATGTGTTTGGCATACTGTTTGATAGACCCATCAGAGACCTCTATTAATGACTTCTCTCGGATGGTGTCCACCTCTCTCTCTCTCTCTCTCTCTCTCTCTCTCTCTCTAGAACATGCACACACATTAACATAACCCCCAGAACAATCCTGGGAGGTATTCTGGGAAGGGAAACAAATAAAACAAAGGCTTATTGGAAATAACCTGCCTTAACACGGCCAAACTGACCACGCCAGGCTCGATGTGCTCCCCAAGCACAAACCAGGTACAAACAGTTCCAGCTAATTCGTGTTAGGGTACACACCTGTTCAGGTGGTATACACTGACCAGCCGTTTCATTACATACACATCAGAGTACCTACACTCACTGTCCACTTTATCAGCTCCACTGACCGTATAGGAGCACTCGGTAGTACTTCTATAGAAGTCCTAAAACCCTAAGGTTGTACCTGAGGGGCAGTTTGCATGGCTCTGTCCTATGTACATGATACATAGGTGCATCACATCTGTACGTTAACCCTTTCCTGACTTATGCAGCCTAGAACAAAGCCATGCTAACTGCCCATACACTACAGGCCCAGGGTTCGAAGAGCTAGCCACAGCACTGTCCTTCATACTGTGCGTGAATGTGTCTATGATAAACGGATTAAGAGGAATGAATGCTCTCCATGACTCATCCTGTTAGTGCAGCACCATAGGTAGATGGCTGCACCACGCAGGATCGTTACGACGACTGTCCTTAACACCTCGTCACCGTCACCAAAGACTGCAGTGGTGTCGTACCAGACTGTCATGGAGTGACTCAGAATGGCAGCGGGTCATCTTCAGTGACGAGTCCCGCTTTAGTCTTGGTGGAGACGACCGCCGAATCCGTGTGTGGAGGCACCGTGGTCAGCACCGAGATGAACGGTTTGTTGTCACACGTCCAGAAGACCCGGTGTCCCTCCACCTCCACCCCTACCGCACCATCTGCAGGAACTGTGTGAGGATGTTCAAGCTGCATGGGATGGATTATCACAGGACACCATTAGGAACCTCTACAGCTCCATACCGAGACGTCTGGCGTGTTGGGTTAGCAAACACGGCGGCCCGACGCCATACTGAGAGACAGACTTCTGTATGTGTAGCTTAATAAATATTGATCATATCAGTCTAAATTTATCACCAGTTATTGATCCTGGTCACCTTTATCGTCCTTCCCAACAGCATTCCCAATCCCATACCTCCTTCTGTGTGTAGGTGTGGTGCAGTGTTGTGCTGGACTGGGAGGCATTGTTAATGCCGGTCATCAGGGAGAGCTGTATGGCTATTGATGACCTGCCTGCTATCCTCACTGGTCAGAAAGCACCCACTTCTGCTGTGGAAACTAAAAGTCTCCCATCCATCCATCCATTCATCTGGTGTAGTCCAGAATTAAGATCCAGACCTAAATCCCTGTCTTTAATAGCGTATTTATAATTTGACTAATTTAATTGCGATTTTTCACTTTGACACAGATGGACTAAGCACGGTCACGAAGCTGTTATGATTTGTACAAAAGAGACAGATACAGGGAGATGGGGATGTGCGCTGAAATGATGCACTTAGAAGCTAGATGAAGGGATGAAACCCAAACGGCTGCAGATAAAAGGAGATTATGAAAAATGTACTACAGTCTGGTAAGTGCAAATCTACTTACATGCCAGATACTCATAGGTACAGAAAGCGAGATCATTTATATTGCAGAATAGGACCCGCTACGTGCACAAAGCAACTAGACTGCTCTGAGTATCTTACTGAGCATGATTGCCTGTGATGGTACTTAGAAGCCCTGGGATGTTCAGTACTTATACTCGGCAGAGGGAGGCTGCCGGAGCAGCCAAGCCCCACCAAAAGGTATGATGAAACCACTTCTGTCTGCACAGAAAGGCCTGCTCCAGGAAGGTAAAAACATCAAAGAAAACATTTCAGCATGTGTTCTTTGTAAACTCATGCATTATTTGATATGTGCAGGTGCAGAGACCTTCTCACACACCGGATCCGTTTCGGTTCTGCACTGGAAACTGGCACTCCGATAGTGTTATTGTTTTAGCGCCCCAGGTTAAGCTGGGATGTCAAACTCGGTAGTACCAAGACTGAAATCAACTTACTGCCATCTTTAATTTAAGACCTTAACATCAATCTTTATATATTGTTTGATATTTATAATATATATTAACTTCAGGCTCCTGCAGATGGCGCTGAACCAGGATGATGGGGCTATAGATACCATACAGTGAGTGACGGGATCCATAGATTGGGAAGAGGTGCTACAGTGCAGGGAATGTCTCGTTCCATGTGTGGAAAATGGCTCCAGAGCAGATGTTAATGATTGGCTAAAAGGAGGGACTGCATGTGGGCGTGGCCAAAGACCATAGTGTAAAGGAAGTAGCTGAATCTGCAGGTGTATGGAAGCGTACGGTCATACGGGTCTACCAGCAGTGGATACAATCCCAGTCTACAGGGAATTCTCCTCGGAATCTGGACCCACTGATTCCTTGATGTAAGATTGTCTGAACACTGATGTGGTCTACATCCAGAAACTTGTCCAGTCCATGCCCAATCCAATCCCAGCTGTTACTGGTGCTGATGGAGATGACGTGCTATTAGGTATGGTTCAGTGATGGGGGTTCAGGACTTGGCGACTGATGCCTGCGGTGTGTTCTGAACCAGCTAGAGCAGGAGCCATGTTTCTTTTTGCCAAGGTTCAGTGATAGTTTGGGACCTGAGCTCACCAGGTGTTGTAGATGTGAAGTGTCACTGTTTTCCTAAAGCTACCTGATATAACAGCTTGCTTCAACTGCCCAACAGTCTGGGGTCTCTGTTGTTATTCTGTTGGTGTTACAATGTTCACTTCACGTTTGATCCAAAGGACTATGTACCCCTCAGCATTAATGCTGCCTTTACAGACCTGCAAGTTGCAGAAAGACACATCCATATTGGCTTTTGAACTTGTGTAAAGTAGGAGTCACAATAGTTCTATTCCTCTTTGGCACTGACAACCCAATGTTCATTCATTCATCGTCTAAGCTGCTTATCCTTCTGAGATAGCAGGGGGCGCTGGAGCCTAGCCCAGCGCTCACTGCGCAGAACACGCTGGACAGGCTGCCGGCATTGCAGGGGAAGCTCACGAATGTACACACACACGGGGGGCAATTTAGCATCTCCAGTTCACCTGACTGCGTGTCTTTGGACTGTGGGAGGAAACCGGAGCAGATGCTGGGTGAAAACCCAAACCCAATGCAGAAAGGGCCACGGACGCCACAGCTGGGAACTGAACCCAGACCCTTCTAGCTATGAGGCGACAGCACTAACAACCGTGCCACCATGGTACCCACAACTCAATGTTCAATGCCCATTACGACAACTGGCCTTAACATTATGTCAGCTTTGCAAAGACTGCGATGGTGTCGTGCCTGACTGTCATAGAGTGTCTCAGAATGGGAGAAGGTCACATTCAGTGATAGGTGCCACTTTCGTCTTGGTGGCACCGTGGCAAGATGCACGGTTTCTTGTCATGCATCTAGAAGGCCTCCACCTTCACCTTTACCGGACCCTCTGCAGGAACTTCCTGCTCCCTGTTTCCTGGTTGGGTGTGTTCTGCTTTTAGAGGGTTTGTATGTCGGTGCTTTGATTACTTGATCAGTGATTCCTCCATTACATAATCAGCACTGACAGTCCCAGACACTATTTTAAGAGATCAGTGATTTCCTCAGCCGAAGCCTCCCATGAACACCAATCCTGTTCAGTGTTTTCGTTTTGATAGACCACAGATGTTATCGAGTGCGACAGATGCCCCCAGATCGTTAACCGCCACTGCAGGGTTCTTTGTCACTTGCTTGAGGATTGTGTGCTTGTGCTCATCTTTAGACATGCCCGTTTCCAGGGAAGGTGTCTTTGGAGTGATGCTATTGAGAAAAGGGATTGTCTTGTCTAAATATAGCATCTTGTATTTGTTATTTATTGTAATATCTTATTTCACAGCACCGCATCTCATCACAGTCACATTATTATGACTTATCAAAGCTACTTTCGATGGGGGCAGTGCATACCTCAAGGAGGTCCCTTTTGGTGGCATTATCTGGGCCCACTCATCCATGTGGAAGGCCTTCTTAACAGATTTGGGCATCAATCCACAATCCATCCTTTCATCAATCTATCAAGATCACCAATACATGCTGATTGTCCTCCCTGGGGCAGATCGAATCTCTCAGCAAGACACAGCTAGAAATGTCCCACACGGATCCGGACACTGAGTCACTCCATGAATGTCATGACACCACTGCAGTCTTTGGTGACGGTGATGTGGTGTTAAGGACAGTTGAGGTAACGGTCTGTGTGCATGTAGTCCTGAGTGGTGCAGCCGTCTGCCAATGGTGTTGGCACCAACAGGATGACTCATGGAGGACACCACTGCTTGTTGAATGTCCACAATGGTGGCTGATGGGTCATCGATAGGTACAGCGATAAGGCCCAACATTGCTGTGGGTTGATTCCTTCTGGGTGCAGCTATTATTTTGATGATGGGTGTATGTTCTTGTGATTTCTGCATGTGCTGTGTATCTGCACTCTGCAGTCATGTGAAAAATTAGGACACCCCATGGAATATGCAGTTCTTTAATAAGACGTTCACATATGAATCTCTAATTTCGATTTTATCTCTGGAACAGGAAGTGATTAAATTGCAGGTAAGCAACAAAAATGTTTTACTTATTAAACTAAATATGAACTAAAATGCATATTCTAGCATAGGAAAAAGTTAGGACACCCCACCCCCTAATAGCTAATGCTACCCCATTTGGCTAAATTAATTTCAGTGAGATGCTTCCTACAGCCATCTACCAGTCTCCAACATCAGCCTGAGGAACGTTTGTCCCACTCCTCAAAACAGAACTCTTATACTGTGAGATGTTTGAGGGGTTTCTTACATATACAGCACCCACAGCATCTCAACAGGATTAAGATCCGGGCTTGACACCATTCCAGCTTGGTGGATTTACTGGGATGTTTTGGGTCATTGCCATGTCGCATGTTCAGCTCCGTTTCAGCTTTAATTTTTTGTACTGATGGTCTCATATGTTCCTCAAGGACCATCTGATACACAATAGAATTACTGGTGGATTCTATAATGGTGAGCTGGCCACGTCCTGCTGCATCAAAGCCATTCTGAACCATGACACTTCCACCGCCATGCTTTACAGTCAGTATGAGCTTCTATCCTGGAATGCTGTATTTGGTTCACTCCTCATTCCTGGTGTCCAAATACGTCATCTGTGCAGAGAACATAATTCCAGAAGGCCTGGTCTTTGTCTGTTTTCTCTAGCAAACCTCAGTCTAGCCATCATATCTTTAGAGAGCAAAGGTTTCCTCTTTGGATGCCTCCCATGCAGGTTAAACTCGTTCAGTCTCTTTCTGATTGATGAGACATGCACTTTCAAATCAACAGTAGCAGGAGCCTGGCTTTCTGGAGACTTCCTTTAGCCTCCTGTGATCTGCTCTCAGGGTGAACTTGCTTGGACGGCCAGACCGGGGGCATGTTAGGGGTGGTTTTAAATGTCCTCCTCTATTTTCCGGACAGTGGAATGGCTGACAAACCCCCTAACAGACTCATAAGCTGCTACAGTCTTCTTTCTGAAGGCCTCAGACAGCTCTTTTGACCTCATCATGGTGTTCACGCTCACTTTAACAGTACACCAAACTAAATGGCTGAGGTTTAAGCAAGGCAAGCCTCCTTCAAAATGCTGAGTAACGGTGTTCTAAGCACAAGCACCTGCTATGATAAATCTGTGTGTGATTTTAGCCATTTTAAGTGGGAATAAATGTGGGCGTGTCCTCATTAATTACCCACCTGGAATTGCACTTAAGAATTTGCTTCAGTTGCAACTGTTTAGTTATATTACTTGAATCTCCCAGTATTGTTAACATTGATGTTGTGTATATTGTAAAAAAAAAAAAAAAAAAAAAAAAGAAAAAGACATAGGCTTATATAGGGTGCCCTAATTAATTCACACGGCTGTGTGTAGGCCTGTATAATGGACAGCAGCTGCATGTTGCACCATGGAGCCAAAAGAATGACATTCTATTCCAATATATACACATACATGTTATACTGAGGGATGACAAAAAGCATTTGAGGTCATGTGACCTCTCTTTTCATCTCTTTTATGATTGGTTGATTTTCTCAAACCCTTCCCCAGAACTTTCCCGAGCAGCCAAGCTGTCACGAGCTGAGAAGAAAATAAGTAAGGGTGAAAGACAGACACAGAGAGAGCGTCACTGGGTGCAGTGGCTGTTCAAACACAGCAGGAAGCTGCACGCTCAGTGTCTCTGACCTCTGCTCACCGCAGGAGCCCAGACATGGCATCAGTACGTACTCTGTCTCTCCGTCTGTCTGCAGTAGTAGCCGCATTGTCTTTTCCTCTTGTCTTTTTTTTTTTTATGGGCAAACAAAAACGAATCCCCGAACCACAGGGGGTCACTGGCATTCCCAGACATTTGAACATGTTCAGCGGATTGAAAATGGATTTTTCATAATGCCTACATGATGACATTGTTAAGATGTAAACAAAGCCATTCAGAGACCTTACCAAGTCAGAGACTTCACAGTGGTAGTGATAGGAACCAGACGTCTGAAGCTTTGAATGCCTCTGAGCTGCGTCACAGAAAAATATTACTTAATATAACATCTATAAATTCATTTATTTGATTTCTGTGACTAAGATTCGACATATCGTTCATATCAACATGTAACTCACTATTATAACACCTATATTAATATTTATATTTTTTATAATATATTTAGAACCAAATTAAACTCCCTAACCAACAGAAAAACTCATTCCAGTGTGACGCTGGACTGAACCAGATGCTCACGGAGGTAATATGGAACAAGAGTTTAAAGTGGCCTTGTGAGCGAGTCCAGAGTGACCAAAACAGACATGGGCAAGACAGGCAGTAAATCAAAACCAGAGGGAGAGGCAACAGCCGGAAACCCAAAGGACAGAAGAGGGTCGTATGAGGAACGGAGGAAAACGTAACGAGGACGTGCTGCGTAAGCAACGCTAAGGTTGGCAACACTTTGCCAAGTGTATTGACAAAGACAGGCATGAGGTTTATCAGAACTCTGGAGATGCAGAGCGGGGGAGCTGCTCCCGACTGGGGGAAACAGCACCCATAGAGCTGGCATCAGAGAGCAGGTAATCAGGGGGAGTGTAGTCCCGGATTCAGCACAGGCGGAGGCAGAGCACTTTACTAGCACACAGTAACTTTGACAATTTAATAAATTATCCCCATTATCAACATCTATAACATATACCAATGTTCATATGACATATGACAATGTTCACCATCCTCTGCACACCACGATCATCAGGCAGAGGAGCTCATTCAGTGGCAGACTGTTGTCCCAGTCCTGCTCCACAGACAGACTCAGGAAGGCTTTTGTCCCTCAGGCCATAAGACTGTTCAACTCCTCTCAGTCCAGCAGATGAAAAACTCTGTGACACTCTTTCATTCCGGTCCCTCCAATGGACACACCCCCATCTCTGCACACACTCCCTCCTAAATGCCCTACATCTATTTATATTGTATTATTCTACTCCATTCTGTACTGTTTACACTTTTTGCACTGATAATCATTTATATTACTGCGTATTTGCACTGTCTGTATGGCTGACAACAGCCATCTTCTTAATTTGCTTAGCAAATTGTTTACCACTACCTCCATTTATACTTTATACCTTACCCAGACACTAAGGACTCTATTTTTATACCTTCATACTTTATATAGTATTGTCTCTATTTGTACAATCTATCTTGCTTCTGTTGTTACTTCTGTATAGTTTGTATACCTGCTACTGGATGCCTTGAATTTCCCTATGGGATCAATAAAGTATCTATCTACCTATCTATCTACCATAGCAACCCTGGTCCTACCACCACACCTGTAACGAGACCCGAGTCAGTAAGCTTCTCTAGAATTAACCCTTTAGGATCAATTCACTCTGAATGACTTTGTATCTGATCCACAGGATTATTCAAAATGAGTTGGATGGAATCCCAATATCAGGATTTTCACCTCCATCACCTGCAATTCTTCATTCCAGCAAACCACAAAGCACAAACTCCACTGATCTGTGTGGTACTGTAACATCTGTTCCCGATCACTCACCCGTTTGACATCTTTCCCAAACGTCTCGCTGTAAGTGGTTCCCAATATCTCAAACTGTGCATGGGAGTTGGCTCCGTTGCTCCGGAAATCCATAAGACCTGTCAGGCCCGAGATCCTTCCCTGCAGGAGGCAGAAGACAGAAATACTGCTAAGAGCCGTTTAGTGCACGGAAGAGCCTACACCACAACACCACCACGCAGAAACAGTCACCTGTGTACTGCGTCACGTCAAGGAGCTCCTGGATGTTCTACACAGAAGGGTCTGTGCTGTTCTGCATTGGTGGCTGACAGGTCATTGTGCAGGTTCTAGACGTTTTAGAACAATTACATTGCATGCTCTATTCCAGTGGGATTAGTTATACATGAGGAGGTGCAGTCATCTAACTACCGGACTGTGTTTAAGTCCTGTCTGAATCCACAATGTGAGCGTTTCCTCCGTTATGCTTGTAGAAATTGGCCTAATTGGGATGGAGTCACCTGTGGAGCCATTCTCTGCAGCCCAATCAAGCCAATAAGCACGGGTCCACTTCAAGTGTACAAAGGTAATGTAACAACCAGAAAATCAAACCTGCAGCTCGATGTCATGTGGTGATTTTGATTACCGCCCATGCACAATTTAGTGCATGACACATACTGTAGCTAATAATACATTTCCTGGATTACAGACAGCTGGCTAGGCAGGTGAGAGGCATCACCCTAGATGTTTGGAATGACTGTTGCCAGTGCCTTGTACACTAGTTACAGCTGCTACACAGTTACCCTGCATCCACAGTGCCGGTGATACCCTGCGTGCATAGTGCCAGCACCACTCACTCAGCCTTCAGCAGGTCCCTGGTGCTGATTTCACACCAGGAGTAGGCCGACAGGAAGTTGGACTGGATTGTTCAGTCATACAAACTACAAACCCCCTAAACAATGTCTGGAAAACTTTTTCTGGAAGGTTTGATACTCTACATTGCCAGATAAGCAGTCTGTGCAGGCCAGTCCAGTTCTTCCACACCAGACTCGCTCATCCATGTCTTTATGGAGCTTCCTTTGTGCACTGGTGTGCGGTCATGTTGGAACAGGAAGGGCTCGTCCCCAAACTGTCCCACAAAGTTGGGAGCTTGAGATTGTCCTAAATCTCTTGGTCTGCTGAAGCAGTAAGAGTTCCTCTCACTGGAACTAACACCTGAAAAACACCCCCACACCGTAATCCCCCCTCCTCCAAACTTTACACTCGGCACAATGCAGTCAGACAAGTACCGTTCTCCTGGCACCCGCCAAACCCAGACTCATCCATCAAGATTTTCAGACAGAGAAGCGTGATTGGTCACTCCAGAGAACACGCCTCCACTGCTCTAGAGTCCAGTAGCGTGGCTTTACACCACTGCGTTTGGTGATGTAAGGCTGGGATGCAGCTGCTCGGCCATGGAAACCCATTCCATGAAGCTCTACACACTGTTCCTGAGCTGATCTGAAGGACACATGAAGTTTGGAGGTCTGTAGTGATGGCCTCTGGAGAAAGTTGGTGACCTGTGCACTATGACCCTCAGCATCCGCTGACCCTGCTCTGTCATTGTACGTGGTCTAACACTTCCTGTCTGAGCTGCTGTCATTCCCAATCACTCCCACTGTGTTCTAATCCCACTGACAGTGGACTGTGGAATATTTAGTAGGGGGGAATTTCACCACTGGACTTGTAGCACAGGTGGCATCCTATCAGGGTACCATGCTGGAATTCACTGAGCTCCTGAGAGCGACCCATTCCCTCACTAACGTCTGTAGGAGCAGTCTGCATGCCCAGGTGCTTGGATTGTGCTGCACAATCCCAGGATAAACCTCCATGTGAGTGGTAGCTTCACATCTTTATTGGGATGGTAGTTTAATATCCAGTCATGATCCTCTTACCTGTTAACAGCTCACCTGTTTAATGCGGTATATTTTAAAGCAGCCTCATTTGAATGTTCTAGAGCCGTATAAAATAATATGTTTAAATGTAATTATGGTATAATTCAATTTTAAACGTAATTTATTTAACTCTTACAAAATGTGCCAAGGTTCCCGGTAAATGGTGCAGGTTTAAAAGCATGGGTGTCGCTAACTGGCAGTGCTCAGCCAGCGTAGGCTCTCTTTATTAACTTGCATCACATGACACAAATATATATATATAGCTTTATATATCAAATATTATATTTATACTCCAGAGGCTACACGGTTTTGTTCCTAGGAGGAGGAGGAAGGAAAAACCTTGGAACTCTACTTCATTTTAGGATACTTGCTCAGGCTAATGATTAGCGTGCTAACCACTGTGATCGGCTTGGTTCCTCTGCAGGAACCAAGGTCAGTGCGATGTTCTCCACGGGATGTGAGAACATCCTTTCTGATGAGTCATCGCCATCCCCGTCCCTGTGCATCTGAGAAGAGCTGAAGTTCAGATCGCTAGGTTCCGATGCCAGCAGCTGCACCGCTGCTCACTGTCGCTGCCTCTCATTCAAAATGAACGGCTTCCGGCTGCCCTGTCGCTTTCCTGGCTGGTGGTACGCACGTAGGGTTATTATTAAAGCCCCTCGCTGACATGAAAGGCTTTTAAAACACATTTTAGACCAAAACCTGATCTCTCTGAAACCGTTGTAACGAAATTTCTCAGGCATCAGAAACGGTATCTGGAAGCATTGGTGTGTATAGCTTTCTGTGAAGGAGCTTTGCCAAACGTATTCACGCGCCTATCTTCACCCTCATATGAACTTTAGTGCCATCCCATTCCTAATCCAGAGGGTTTAATGTTATGTCGGCCCGCCCTTTACAGCTATAACAGCTCCAACTCTTCTGGGAAGGCTTTCCACAGGGTTAGGAATGTGGTTATGGGAATTTCTGACCATTCTTCCAGAAGCACATGTGTGAGGTCAGACACGGATGTTGGACGAGAAGGCCTGGCTCTCAGTCTCCGCTCTAATTCATCCCATTAGTGTTCTATCGGGTGGAGGTCAGGACTCTGCGCAGGCCAGTCCAGTTCTTCCACACCGAACTCGTTCATCCGTGTCTTTATGGATCTTGCTTTGTGCACTGGTGCACAGAAGCGTGACTGGTCACTCCAGAGAGCACGTCTCCACTGCTCTGTAGTCCAGTGGCAGCGCTTTACTCCACAGTGTTTGGTGATGTAGGCTTGCACGCAGCTGCTCAGCCTTGGAAACCCATTCCATGACGCTCAATACACACGGTTCTTGAGCTAATCTGAGGCCACATGAGGTTTGGGGGTCTGTAGGGATTGACTCTGCAGATAGTTAGCGACTTTGGCACTTTCTAAGCATCCGCTGACCCCACTCTGTCATTTTAGGTGGTCTACCAATTGGCGTTAGAGTTGCTGTTACCATGCTACGAGCTCCTGAGAGTGACCCATTCTTTAACTAATGTCTATAGTAGCAGTCTGCATGTCCGGGTGCTTGGTTTTACACACCTGTGGCCATGGCAGTGATTGGAACACCTTAAGTCAATGATTTGAATGGGGGAGCGAATACTTTTGGCTATATAGTGTAGTGTATATATCAAATTCTAATCTTATATATGCCTACTTTATATAACATGACTAAAGCTTGCTATAAACATCTGGACTGCTATAACTGTATGCAGACCTTCTGAATGGTGTCCAGCATGGACCAGCCTCCGTTCCACGGTTTGGTTGACTTCCTCATGCAGTTCAGACTGGCCATGCTGTGCCATTTCCTGTCCTCCAGTTTCCGGTAGAAGGCGTTGGCCAGCATCAGCACGCTGTCGTACAGGTACAGGCTTGATACCTGAGTGAAAAGAGAGATGGTGGAAGAATTAGAGAGCTGTAGGTTCATTCTGGACAGAGGCTAGGTCAGGGATTTATTTGGCCACTATTATTTGAAATGAAGAATATAGAGCAGAGTATTTCAATCACCTGGCCCATCACAGGACCCAGTTCAGGCTCAGATCACTGACAATGCCATGAGACATAGAGGTGGCTTACATACATACCAAAAAAAAAAAAAAAAAACACACTAGGGAGCAGTGAGCACAGATGCCCAGAGCGGTTGGCAATCAACACTCGCATGCAGGGAGCAGTTGGGGATTAGGTGCTCAAAGACACTTGGGTACCGTCCTGTCAGTTCAGGGAATCAAACCTCCTAATGAGCCTGGTTCCTTAACCTCTAGGCCACGACTGCCCCCAAACAAGGGATGGTCTCATATCCATTCATTAACCAGGGACACATCCACTAGGCGTCATACACCAGTCAAGCCTATACGGCTTCAGACCCATACAGTCACTCGTGCACAAGCGTACATGTACAGGTTATAGGCTGTGGGCATGCAAAATCATAAAATGCATATGGGTTTGAGGAAGAACTGCACCAATAAATTAAATATCGGGAAGTGCACCATTCAATCTCATCAGTTTAAAATCACACTTAAGAATTATTTTGAGAATCAGAGACCAGCTCGCGTTTACTAGATTTCCAGCTTTGAAGAAAATATCAGAAAATATTTCAGCAGAAATCAAATATAATAATCATCATCATCATCATCATCATCATCATCATTCAACCAACCAACCTTTATTCAAACTTGGAGTATACCTACAATGTAGCTGAGGATTGTACCAAAAAAAAAAATAATAAAATAAATAAAGAAAGAAAGAAAGAAAGAAAAAAGGGGCTGGGGGACTAAAAACAGTACACACACACACAGTGTGCTGTCCGGACAGCAGCTAGACAGTCCTAGTAGGCTGTCAAAGATATCTGGAGCCTTGCTGGCTGTGGTGCATCCCACAGCTGCTGGAGGATGTGTGCTGGGGATCCATCAAGCAAGCACGAGGATCGAGGTGGGCTCACAGATGCTCAGTGGGGTTCCAGTCTGGAGAAGTAGGGGGCCAGGGTAGTACCTGGAAGCCTTGGTCACGCTTTTCCAAACAGTGTCTGTCACGGCATGGATAAGGGTGTGGACCCAAGCGCAGGGCAGGACCCCGTTGTGCCGATATTAGGGTTTACCTGCTTGCGGGTTTCCTAGATGTGGATGCATCTCAAACGTGAGGGGTGGTCTGTTTGGAGGGAAAGTGTTTTTTGGGAAACCTTGACCTCAGTAGTTGTGACCCCATGTGCTATGGCTGCACTACGTGCTGAGGAAGGGAAGGTCAAACAAAGGAGACGCCAACAGTGGCGTCCTCAAACAAAAGGGAAACAACCAGAAAGGGTCTCGCTTTTCTTTACTGGGTCTTTACATTTCTCTTCGTTCATTTTGACCCACATGTTTTTGTTTATTTATTTATTTATTTATCTTTTTCTAAGCGTGGGTCTTTTCTCTTCTTCTTCTTCTTCTTCTTTTTTTCTTTTTTCTTTCTGCTAATACCGTTACTGGCTACCCCTCTACAAAGGTGTAGCAGTTGATGGCTCCTTGGTTAAAGCTTATATAGCTGGTGCATCAGGTGCAGCTTGTTGGGTGATCAGCTCTGGGCATTCTGGGAGTTGTAGTTCCGAGTTGTAGTTGCCTTGCTGCCGCTGCCGCCCTCTGCACCCTTGCAGTGTCGGATGTTTCTAGCCGTGTTACATGCTGCATTGTCTGTCTGGAAGATCCCATCAGCCCCAGGGAAGACAGTGAGCTGTACGTGATTTGCTAGGAGGGATTCGCGTCATTCCCAAATCAGTTGAAAGTGCCTTCCAGATGGATGAGTGGGCCCGGAGAATACCACGAAAGCGTGACTTCCTTGATGAGTTACGAGCTGCCGGCATCGAAAGCCTGCATTTTACTGAAGCTGGAAGATGAATAACACGTACCGGACGGCCCTGTAGACTGAGATTAAACAAATGAAGAATGCACAGTGCTGAATGTCCGACTTCTTTCAAACAATAGTCTTAATTTCCATTTGCCGGAAAGAAAGAGAGAGCAGAAAGAAGGACAAAGAGACAGCATGGATATACGTGCGCATAGAAGGAAGACGAGCGAGAGCTACAGGGCCTTTCATATGGTTCAGCTCCTGCAAAGAGTGGCCGTCACACTGAGAGACACCTGGAGAGAGAAAACAAACTCAAACTGACACGGCTGCTGTTATCGCCGAGGAGACGAAAGCTCACGACCGCCTAGCTAAACTAGATACATCACCCTGCCGCGTTCGCACGCATGTACAGCTACAAAACGCACGCACAGCAGACACTGCCTGAAGCTAATTAGAAGAGACAGACAATAAGTATATGTGTGCATGAGAGAGAGCGGGAGGGAGAGTGTTCCACTGCAGAGCGCCTTGCATGAAGGTCCGTACAACCCGTCTCATTAACTACACTGAATCTGATGTAGACGCTGAAGGAATGATGGAAATTAAGATTCTGCTAGATACGGTTCTGTTAACAGCAAACAGAGTACGAGTCCTTGTGACTGAAACATACCTAACCGTGTGCAACACCTCCACAAGCACACAAAGTAGCTCTGGATGGATTTGGCATGAGCTGGAAGTTTCTGGATGTAGTTCACAGCAGTTTTAGATAGTCCAGATTTGGTGGATGTCTTCCCCGGCGTTTTACTGGATGTTCCAGATAGTCCCACAGATCTTACAAAGGATTCAAATCCAGATGTGTGAATGCTCACTCAGTGACATTTGTAGCCCTGTGAATGTGGGAATGGACATCTTGGAATACCGGGATGGGAATATTTTGTTTCTTGGGAAGGCATAACCTGGTGGTCCAGCAGCTCAGTGTAGGCACTGTGGTTCAAATGTACTGTACCCAACCCGAGAACCCATGTCCACTTAATTAAAACACTGCCAGAAGATCAAAGGGGGGAGGAGTTATTGCCTAGGGGGCGCCAACCTTTGAAATGAATTGTGCTGTATACAACACCATTACACTCCTGGTAGAATACAGTGGAGTGGCTAATTATTGACTGACAGGTTGAATCGACTTTCAACAACAGTAATAACCAGAGTATAATTTTAATAATGATGATAAAAATAATAAGAAGAAGACGGAGAATACACTCATCATCAACAAAAAGTTGGTGTAGTCATTTCAGGGTTGTCATCAGGACCTTACCGAGTCACCCCCAGCCTGTCTAGCTGCGGTCTGGGCTGCACACGGTGGCTACTCTGGATATTAGCTGGTGGTCATAATACTATGACTTGACTTTGTCCCAGAAGAAATCAACTGTCAAGACAGACCATTACAATGTCTGCTCTCAACACCACGTCAATGTCACCAAAGACTGTAATGGTGTTGTACCAGATTCTCATCGAGTGCCATGGTGGGCCTTATCTCTGTACCTGACTGACCCAACAGCCATGACTGGAGAGATCCAGCGAGCAGTGGTGTCCTCCATGAGTCATCCTGTTAGTGCAGCACCATCGGCAGACGGCTGCACCACGCAGGACTGCATGCACACAGACCGTTACCAACGACTGTCCTTAACACCACGTCACCGTCACCAAAGACTGCAGTGTGTGTAGTACCAGACCGTCATGGAGTGACTCAGAATGGCAGCGGGTCATCTTCAGTGACGAGTCCCGCTTTAGTCTTGGTGGAGACGCCCAACGAATCCGTGTGTGGAGGCACCGTGGTCAGCACCAAGATGAACGGTTTGTTGTCACACGTTCAGAAGGCCTGGTGTCCCTCCACCTCCACCCCTACCGCACCATCTGCAGGAACTGTGTGAGGATGTTCCCGACGCCATACTGAGAGACAGATTTCTGTATGTGTAGCTCAATAAATATTGATCATTTCAGTCTAAATTTATCATCAGTTATTGATCCTGGTAACTTTTATCTTCCTTCCCAATACCACTGCACTTCCACACCTCCTTGGGTGCAGCTACTCCTCTGGTGATGAGTCTATACACTAGGTTTTAAATGTTCAAGTGTGCAGAAATTCAGTGACTGTTCCACTTCCTCCTGACAGCATGAATTACAGCCATGGCAGTTGGAGGCAGATGCCTATGTACTGCCCTGTACCACGGAAGCCACCCCCATCATCAGCACCATCTGGAGCTCTGGAGAACACCCCAGAGCCACCCACGTCAACAGAACTGCAGAGTGCTTCAGAAAGCGCCCCAGAGCCCTCCTTAAAGACAGTGCCACCCCAGAGCCAGCTTCTTACTTCCATGCACTGCCCAGCGCGCCAAAGAGCACCAGCAAGAACTGCCACATCTTGCTGGCGAAAGCTCTGGAGAGCATCATGGAGCCAGCACTTAGTGTGCCATACATAGCAGTGTCGCATCCAAAGACTCTCACATTGTGGCCCAGTCACTTTGCACTGTCTCCACGTTCACCATGGGAGCTGTACTCTATGGGAAGGTGACTGTGGTAGTTGAAGAGCTGCCACTAGAACCTCCAGCCATGTGTGCAAGTGTCTCTAAGAGAGCAGGACAGGATGAGAGACTACTGGAGACAGGTGAGAGTTTAGTTCTTCTGTCTAAATGAAACATTCTGCTTTCCAGCAACTTTGACCTCTTGGCTTCTTTGCATGGTCTGTGAGTGTTCTTTGGGGTTCTCCTTAGCTTACCAGCCAGTATGGCTCAGCTCCTGTCCACTCACTAGCTGCTAGCAAACATGCTAATAATGTAATCATTTCCAGGTTGTCGTCTTCGTTCTAAGGATCCTCCCCCATGCTCCCTCCAGCAGCATCGGGATGGACTGCAGTCAGCATGGCTCTAGATACCTGTGACAACCTACCAGGACCTTACCGAGTTACTCGGTAAGGTAAACCCGTCTAGCTGGTGTCTGGGCTGCACACGGTGGCTACTCTGGATATTAGCTGGTGGTCATAATAATGTGACCTGACTGTGTGATATTGCAGAGATAGAATTTACCTGTACCAGGAAACATTTGTTTGTTGTGTAGTTGTGTAGCATTGCGTTTTATGTAGCTGTTAGCATGCTACGCTAACACCATGCTTTTTCTTAGTCTGCACTTTGGACTGACTGCTTTGTTATTAGGAGATCTGCTGTTTGATTCGCAGTACAGGTATTTGATTGGTGGGTGTTTTATCTCAAGCACAATTGACTCAACTAATAAAGCCCCTGGGACGACCTCTCCCCCGACTTGCAGATGCTCCTATTGGGGCTTCTATTTCTATGGTTGAATAATTCTGAGACTCATTACTTTATGCTAAATCTGAATGAACCACAGGTTATATTAGTTCCTATGAGCTATTTTAGTTTTGTTTATGTTTGATTGGTTTATTACAAACAGCTACCCGTGTGTACATTTGGCTATTAAACCTAATTTGCAATGGGTGTAGAATCATTTTGATTGCCGTCTCTGGGTATGGAGCTTTAGAGGTTCCTAATGGTGTCCTGTGATAATCCATCCCATGCAGCTTGAACATCCTCACACAGTTCCTGCAGATGGTGCGGTAGCGGTGGAGGTGGAGGGACACCAGGCCTTCTAGACGTGTGACAACAGACCGTTCATCTTGGCGCTGACCACGGTGGCTCCACACACGGATTCGTTGGGTGTCTCCACCAAGACTAAAGCGGGACTCGTCACTGAAGATGACCCGCTGCCATTCTGAGTCACTCCGTGACGGTGACGTGGTGTTAAGGACAGTCGTGGTAACGGTCTGTGTGCATGTAGTCCCGCAATGGTGCTGCACTAACAGGATGACTCTTGGAGGAGACCACCGCTCGCTGGATGTCTACAATCGTGGCTGTAGGGTCAGTCAGGTACAGAGATAAGGCCTGTCCTTGCTTACACCACATTCACGGTCGAGCGTGAAACCTGAGTCATTTGCATGTCTCACAATGTCAAACCTACCCACTAAGTTTCACTCCTGTCAGTTGATTCTTTCTGGGTCTGTTTGTGCATTTATTCTTTTGATGATGGGTGCATATCACAGAATGACAGTTGGCACTTGAGGCAAAGTTGTTCAGGGTTTGAAGCGAATTGCTCCATTCAAGACAACTTACTGAAGCGCAATGCCAAGTTTGGATATTTGGATGTGTCAGGTTTTGGGATTTCTCCGTTGTCCTCCAGGACACCAGGTGGTGCTGAAGGCATGGGCAGTTGCTCCAGAACACCCTCCGAGGTAGCAGGCAGTGCTGTGGTCAGTCACCAAAGAGGAATACAAGTC
Organism: Prochilodus magdalenae; assembly: GCA_024036415.1. Taxonomy (NCBI): domain Eukaryota; kingdom Metazoa; phylum Chordata; class Actinopteri; order Characiformes; family Prochilodontidae; genus Prochilodus; species Prochilodus magdalenae. The sequence continues at coordinate 226,490 of JAMWET010004543.1, forward strand.
TGGGGGCTGTGTTTCAGGGTTTGGGCCTATTTCCCGTGAAGGGTGATGTTGATACTACAGCTTGCAAAGACCTCAAGACAATGATATGTTTCCAACTTTGTGTCCACAGTTTGGGAAAGATCTTTTAGCCAGTTTCTTGCTCCATGAAGACATGGTGTGATGAGTTGGGTTGTGGAGGAACCCCAGTAGCCTAACTTCAACTCCACTGCGCTCCTTTGGGAGGAACTGGATCATGGCTCATGAGCCTGGCCTTCTTTCCCAACACTAATGAATACTCTTTTGACCAAATGGACAACTCCAACTCATAGAAAGCATCCCAAAATTATACCAACGGTTTTCAAAATGAGACTGCCAACAGCCCTATAATGCTGGTACATCCAGGTGTCCGCATACTTTTGGCCCCATTAAGGTCATCTCATTAAATGCGGCGGTATGATCACCATATTTTGTCCGCATCATTCAACTCTAGAGTGCATTGATGATAAGCACTGGTGAGGAGCTGGATCAAACCTCCTGGAGATTCAAGCAGAGAGGAACGTGACTGGGATCTCACCATTCCACTTCACTTCAAATCAATCTCCAATCCATCCCCACATCACACAGCAGAGCACGCTCTGTTTTACTCACAAAAGCATGGCTCCGTCCGGCCTAATTCTTTGGCCTCGGTCACAGGCGCGCACCCTGACGGGTAGTTTGCGCTGAATGGCCATTAATAGCATACCACAAACGACACTGAGCCATTACCCTTCCAGTAGGCCCGGGAAACGTGTGGGTTGCTGATTAGGAAAGAACTAGCATCAAACTTCATAAATCAACAAGTAGCCCAGCTGCATGCATGAAGCTAACTGCTGTAGACCCGCTGTTGATCAGTTTTGCGGTTCATTCATTTTTCCCATGGGCTGCAGGGCTAAACCATCGCGTATTAATATAAAAAAAAAAAAAAAAAAAAAAAAAAATATATTATATATATATATATATATATATATATATATATATGTATATATATATATATTTTTTTTTTTTTTTTTTTTTTAATATATATACGCTTTGGTATATATTTTAATATATATATACATACATATATATATATAAAAGTAAATAAAAATAAATAAAAGTCATATCACGTCTAGCCATCAGGTTGACTGAACATAATCTTCCTAATGATGAAGGGGCTTGAAAACTCTCGCTGTCAGAACTGAACGGCAGTGGCAGTGATGGGGAAAACATTTTGAATGGTGGTGCTGTCCAATGCATTCAAAAAGTTGATTAACCTCGTTTTCTGCTATGCATTCCTTTTTAATTATCATTATTATTTTAAGGGGGGGGTACATGCATATGCAAAAATGAATTTACCATAGCATTTGTTCACATCCTGTTTGATGTCAATGGTTTGTGTACGATGCAGTTTTCTATAGTTGGACTAATTGTTCTTGTTTTGTCTGAAAAAAAAATGAAAACAGGATGTTTTTTACTTTCTGCAAAACAAGGGCAAATGACTCATGATTTTTTATCCTCTCAATATGTTTTAAACTGCCAATAAATGAAGCACTGGGATAGGCCTCCAGCATCCTCCCAGCAGACCCAGAAGGCATAAGCAGCTAGAGGATGAATGATATGAATTTGATTTGGGTTGAATCAGTGTTGAAATATTTCGGATGTTTGGATGTTTTTAACCAAATGTTCCAGGTCTAATGTCCCAGGCTGATATTCCAGACTTTCGACCACATTAACTTTAACCCAATGGGATGTAATGGGATGCTGGAACCATGTGGTCCATATGAGGGCACAGTGATGCAGTCTCATTCTTCCACTGCTCACAGGTATTTAACCTTCCTGAGACCCCAGCCTCCTTACATGGGGACATAACATATCTGCTGCTCTGCAACCAATGATACTTTGAGTCTTGACCCTTGACGTGTTTTGCCAACCCCAACCCACCGACATCTCGTATGGCGCTGTAGAGTTCCTAATTGAGTCCTGTGATAATCAATCCCATGCAGCTTGAACATCCTAACATGTTCCTGCAATGGTGCGGTAGGGTGGAGGGTGGAGGGACACCAGGCCTTCTGACGTGTGACAAAAAACCGTTCACTTGGTGCTGACCACGGTGCCTCCACACACGGATTGTTGGGCGTCTCCACCAAGACTAAAGCGGGACCGTCACTGAAGATTGACCCGCCTGCCATTCTGAGTCACCCATGACAGTCTGGTACGCACCACTGCATCCTTTGGTGCCGGTGCCGTGGTGTTAAGGACAGTCCTGTGTGCATGCAGTCCTTGCGTGGTGCAGCCGTCTGCAATGGTGCTGCACTAAGAGAA
>JAMWET010004544.1:5000-43190 GCA_024036415.1 Prochilodus magdalenae
TGTACGTCCTCTAACTGGCCACTTTATTAGAAACGCCCACCTTGTACGCCCTCTAACTGGCCACTTTATTAGAAACGCCCACCTTGTACGTCCTCTAACTGGCCACTTTATTAGAAACGCCCACCTTGTACGTCCTCTAACTGGCCACTTTATTAGAAACACCCAGCTTGTACCTCCACTCACTGGCCACTTTATTAGAAACACCCACCTTGCGCTCCCACTCACTGGCCACTTTATTAGAAACGCCCACCTTACCAAAAAAAAAAAAAAAGAAAAAAGCCGTCCTCCCACGCACTGGCCGACTTACTTTATTAGAAACACCCAGCTTGTACCTCCCACTGGCCACTTTATTCACTGGCCACTTTATTAGAAACACCCACCTTGCGCTCACTTCATGGCCACTCCCACCACTCAACTGGCCACTTTATTTATTATTAGAAACACCCACCTTGTACTGCCCACTCACTGGCCACTTTATAGAAACCTTACCCCACCTTTTACTTTCCACTAACTGGCCACTTTACTTGTATTAGAAACACCCACCTTGTACTTCACTCACTGGCCACTTTATTAGAAATACCCACCTTGTACTCTTTTCCACTAACTTTGGCCACTTTACTAGAAACACTTTACCATGACCTTGTACTCCCACTCACTGGCCACTTTATTAGAAACACTCCCACCGTTGTACTTCCAACTCCACTGGCCACTTATTAGAACACCCAGCCCCCCCTCCACTCACTGGCCACTTTATTAGAAACACCTGCCTTGTACTCCCACTTACTGGCCACTTTATTAGAAACACCCACCTTGTGTCTCCACTCACTGGCCACTTTATTAGAAACGCCCACCCTGTACTCCCACTAACTGGCCACTTTATTGGAAACACCCACCTTGTACTTGCACTTACTGGCCACTTTATTAGAAACACCCAGCTTGTACCTCCACTCACTGGCCACTTTATTAGGAACACCCACCTTCAGTAGCTTTCTTAGGCAAGTGTGACACAGGCATACTCAGACAGACGGACAGACGAACAGACGGACAGACGGACGGACGAACGCGTCTCCTTTACCGGAATGTGACAGGTTTTGACACTGTGTATAAATCCTCGGCGGAGAAGCGAGAACATCCCTAGACAGATTTGGAGTGAGCGGCGGGGTTCGCAATACGTCTAAGGTTAAGTCCAGGGATATATTTAAACAGGCAGCTCAGCGCTCGTTGCCGTAGCCTGTTTTCCACCTTGTTATCTCGCGTGTGCGCTGTTGACACTGGGGAAAGCTCACGTGCCGCGCAAACCAGCAACAGGCAGCTAAAAATAGCCCAGCGCCCAAACACACACACCCACACACAGAGCTGGGCTGCTCCGAGATGGCAGAGGCACCAAACGGCACGTTTTTAATACCCACCTTATTAACCATTCATGAGATTAAACAGCTATGCAGCTGTTTGTGGGAAGGAGCGAGCGCCACTGCTTCCAAAAAACCCACACCGGAGCGCCAGGCTCCCAAAATACGGATCCCGGCAGCTGTATCCTACGTTTATCCTTGTCTTTAATTGTTCATTGCTTGTAACTTCACCTTTAACCACATAGAAACATCCTTGCAGCTGCCAACACCCTAACAACCACCTGGGAATGAAGCTGTGCCATCACCAGTGAACACCACCAGTCCTGGCAGCCTCATAGTTCCACTGGAGCATCACCCCAAGGGCCAGCTTGGGTAGCTGTGGTGTAACTCTGCTTATGTAGGCAGCCCGAAAGGCTTCGTAGCTCTACCACAGTACTGCTCATGCATCCAGGCAGCCCGACCCAGGTAGGCACTTAACCGCACATAGCAGCGCTTAGGCAGCCTGCCCCAAAGGCCTCATCGCTTAGGCAGCCTGCCCCAAAGGCCTCATTGCTTAGGCAGCCTGCCCCAAAGGCCTCATCGCTGTGGCGTGGCAGTGCTCATGCATGTAGCCAAACACTACCAGGCCAAGCAGTTTAAGTGGCTGGCCCAGGCGGCCTCAAAGCTGCACTGTAGCGTCACCTAGGCAGCCCAAAAGGCTTCGTAGCTCTAGCACAGAACTGCTCATGCATCCAGGCAGCCTGACCGCTATAATGCCGCTTAGCCCAGGTGGATGACCCAGGTAGCCACTTCACTGCAAGGTAGCATCGCTTAAGCAGCCTGCTCTAAAGGCCTTATAGCTCCGGCAGAGCGCCACGCATGAGTCCTGTGGAACAATACTGGTCCAGGAAGTCCAATAGCTGCAATGCAGCTCCACCCTAATGGCCTTAGGCAGCCTGCCCCAAAGGCCTCATAGCTGTGGCGCAGCAGTGCTCATGCATGCTACCGAACACTACTAGACTAAGCAGCCTAATACGTGCAATGCAACAGAGACCCCTATGGCCACTTAGCTGCAGTGTTGCATCGCTTAGGCAGCCTGCCCCAAAGGCCTCATCGCTTAGGCAGCCTGCCCCAAAGGCCTCATTGCTTAGGCAGCCTGCCCCAAAGGCCTCATCGCTGTGGCAGCCTGCCCCAAAGGCCTCATCGCTTAGGCAGCCTGCCCCAAAGGCCTCATCGCTTAGGCAGCCTGCCCCAAAGGCCTCATCGCTTAGGCAGCCTGCCCCAAAGGCCTCATCGCTTAGGCAGCCTGCCCCAAAAAGGCTCATCGCTTAGGCAGCCCTGCCCCAAAGGCCTCATCGCTTAGGCGCCTGCCCCAAAGGCCTCATCCGCGCTTAGGCAGCTGCCCCCAGAGGCCCTCATCGCTTAGGCAGCCTGCCCCAAAGGCCTCATTGCTTAGGCAGCCTGCCCCAAAGGCCTCATCGCTTAGGCAGCCTGCCCCAGAGGCCTCATCGCTTAGGCAGCCTGCCCCAAAGGCCTCATCGCTTAGGCAGCCTGCCCCAAAGGCCTCATCGCTTAGGCAGCCTGCCCCAAAGGCCTCATCGCTTAGGCAGCCTGCCCCAAAGGCCTCATCGCTTAGGCAGCCTGCCCCAAAGGCCTCATTGCTTTAGCAGAAGAGCAGCCTGCCCCAAAGGCCTCATCGCTTAGGCAGCCTGCCCCAAAGGCCTCATCGCTTAGGCAGCCTGCCCCAAAGGCCTCATCGCTTAGGCAGCCTGCCCCAAAGGCCTCATCGCTGTGGCGTGGCAGTGCTCATGCATGGAGCCAAACACTACCAGGCCAGGCAGTTTAAGTGGCTGGCCCAGGCGGCCTCAAAGCTGCACTGTAGCGTCACCTAGGCAGCCCAGAAGGCTTTGCGGCTCTAGCGCAGTGCGGCTAATGCATGCAGTGGTCAGCAGGTACCACTGGTCCAGGCAGCACTAAAGCAAGCAGCCAGCCCTGGCACCACGTAGCTGTGTCATGTCGAAGGGGCGCCTCCTTCAGGCAGCACCTAGAACAACAATACATAGTCAGTCATATGGCAGATCCAGGCTGTAGCCATGGGGTAAAGCGCTGGAAGAGAGCTAAGCTAATTCTGAACAGCCTCTAGTGCTGACTAGGCTAGTCTTGCTAACAGCTAGCCACCACTTCTGGCCAGCCTACACCTCCCTCTTTCCCCCCGGCACCTCCTCTACCCCGGATAAGGGAGCTCTGATGTTGCGGGTCTTAGCATAGCATGCATTAGCATATAGCCACGCAGAAGGAGCAACCGACAGGAATGAAACTTGGTGGGTAGGTTTGACACCGGGAGACCGTTACCACGACTGTCCTTAACACCACGTCACCGTCACCAAACACTGCAGTGGTGTCGTACCAGACTGTCATGGAGTGACTCAGAATGGCAGCGGGTCATCTTCAGTGACGAGTCCCGCTTTAGTCTTGGTGGAGACGACCAACGAGTCCGTGTGTGGAGGCACCGTGGTCAGCACCAAGATGGACGATTTGTGGTCACACGTCCAGAAGGCCCAGAGTGTCCCTCCACCTCCACCCCTACCGCACCATCTGCAGGAACTGGATGGATGGGATGGATTATCACAGGACTCCCTTAGGAACCTCTACACCTCCTATAGAGATAGAAGATTCAGTTTGGAGGCTGGCTGACTCTATAATGAAGGCTCCCCAGGACCACCGGAGAGCAGGGTATTATTAGGGTAGTGGTGGAAGCCAGCAGTGCTGCTGTAGCTTACATTATATTGTCACTGCTGGACTTGTGGGCAGCGTCCTGTGGGCAGCGTCCTGAGGGCAGCATCCTGTGGGCAGCGTCCTGTGGGCAGTGCCCTGTGGGCAGTGATGAAGGACTAGAGGATGACCAACGCTGCACTGTGCAGCAGCAGATGAGCTATCGTCTCTGACTGTCCATCTACAAGGTGGACCGGCAAGGTAGGAGTGTCTAATAGAGTGGACAGTGAGTGGACACAGTGTCTAAACACACCAGCACCACACACCCTAACACACCACCACCACGTCAGTGTCACTGCAGTGCTGAGAATGATCCACCACCCATATCATACCTGCTCTGTGGTGGTCCTATGGGGGTCCACTGAAGAACAGGGTATATAGAGGAACAGATGGATGACAGTCTGTAATTTAGAGGAGCTCTTCAGATGTCTGGCTCCTGTTTAAGGTTCTGTGATATGAATTGTGCAGCCAGTGCTGGTTTTATTGATGCTCTCCGAGACTTTGCCTCGAGGCTGCCTCAGTTTTAGCGGCGGCCTCCTCAAACTGTGTTTGACTTGTTGCTCACGGTTCGCAAATAAATTACCCCGCATCAAATATTCAGCGGCTCCGGCCCGGCTGCTGCTATTTATAGGCAACAAAGGCGGCTTCCCAGAGCAGTTAGCACGGCGGCGGAGGGCCGAGCCTGAAATAGCCCTCACGTTTTCTGGAGAGGACTTACTAACCTTACAGGACTTCACTCAGTGATCCTCTCCCTCGCTTCCTCCCTCCCTCCCTCCCTCCCTCCCTCTCTCCTCCCTCCCTCTCTCTTCCTCCCTCCCTCCCTCCCTCTCTCTCTCTCTCTTCCTCCCTCCCTCCCTCTCTCCCTCTCTCTCTCCTTCCCTCCCTCCCTCTCTCTCTCTCTCTACCGCTCTCTCAGGGACTCCCTCTCTCTCTAGACGCTCCCTCTCTATCTCTCCTCTCTTCGCTCTCTCTCTCTCTCTCTCTTCCTCCCTCCCTCCCTCCCTCCGTGACGCTCTCCTCCCTACAAGCCAGTTCCCTCCTTCATCACTCCCTCCCTCCCTCAAGGGAGCTTGTCTCTCCTCTCTCGACCTCCCTCCCTCCCTCTCTCTCTCTCTCTCTCTCTCTCTCCCTCCCTCCCTCCCTCCTTCTCTCTCTCTCTCTCTCTCTCTCCCTCTCTCTGCTCACTCGTTCCTCGGGACCCTCCCTCCCCTCTCCCTCTCCTAAATCCTCCTCCTTCTCTTCCTCGGACCCTCCCCCTCCTTCTCCTCCTTCTCATACAACCGCCCTCCTTCTCTCCGGCTCCTCCCTCCCTCCCTCCTTCTCTCCCTCCCTCCCTCCTTCTCTCTACCTCTCTCCCTCCCTCCCTCCTTCTCTCCCTTCACCTCCCTCCTTCAACGCCTTCTCTCCGTTCCTCCTCCCTCCCTCTCCTTCTCCCTCCCTCCCTCTCTTCTCTCCCTCCGAGCCCCTCTCTCTCTCCTTCTCTCCTCCCTCTCTCCCTTCTCTTCCCTCCCTCCTTCTCTCCTTTCATCTCCCTCCCTCCTCTCTCTCTCCCTCCCTCCTTCTCTCCTTCTCTCCCTCCCTCCCTCCTTCTCTCCTTCTCTCCCTCCCTCCCTCCTTCTCTCCTTCCCTCCCTCCCTAACTCCCTCTATCTCTCATATCTCTCATTCCCTCGTCTCCCTAACCCTCCCTCTCTCCCTCCCTCCCTCCCTCTCTCCTTCTCTCCCTCCCTCCCTCCTTCTCTCCTTATCTCCCTCCCTCCCTCCTTCTCTCCTTCTCTCCCTCCCTCCCTCCTTATCTCCTTCTCTCCCTCCCTCCCTCTCTCTCTCCCTTTCTCCCTCCCTCCCTCCCTCCTTCTCTCCTTCTCTCCCTCCCTCCCTCCTTCTCTCCTTCTCTCCCTCCCCCTCTCTCTCCCTCTCTCCCTCTCTCCTTCTCTCCCTCCCTCTCCCTCTAGGATCTCCTTAGAAGACTTCTCCCTCCCCTCCCTCTCCTTTTCTCTTTCTCCCTCCCTTTCCCTCCTTCTCCTCCCTCCCTCCTCCCTCCCTCTCCTCCTTCTCTCCCCTCCTCCCCCTTCTCTCCCTCCCTCCCTCTGTCTCTCTCCTCCTCTCACTCCCTTCTTTCTCCCTCCCTCCCTCTCCCTCTCTCCCTCCCTCCCTCCCTCCCCTCTCTCTCCCTCCCCTCTCTCTCCCTCCCTCCCTCCTCTCTCCCTCCCTCCCTCCCCTCTCCCTCCCTCCCTCCCCTCTCCCTCCCTCTCTCCCTCCCTCCCTCCCTCCTTCTCTCCTTCTCTCCCTCCCTCCCTCCTTCTCTCCTTCTCTCCCTCCCCCTCTCTCTCCCTCTCTCCCTCTCTCCTTCCCTCCCTCCTTATCTCCTTCTCTCCCTCCCTCCCTCCCTTTCTCCCTCCCTCCCTCCTTCTCTCCCTCCCTCCCTCCTTCTCTCCCTCTCTCCCTCCTTCTCTCCCTCCCTCCCTCTCTCTCTCCCTCCCTCCCTCTCTCCCTCCCTCCCTCCTTCTCTCCTTCTCTCCCTCCCTCCTTCTCTCCCTCCCTCTCTCCCTCCCTCTCTCCCCTCCCTCTCTCTCCCTCCCTCTCCCTCTCTCTCTCTCTCTCGCGCTCTCTCTCTCTCTCTCTCTCTCCCCCTCTCTCCCTCTCTCTCTCTCTCTCTCTCTCTCCCTCCCTCCCTCCCTCCCTCCCTCCCATCCTCCCTCCCTCCGCCGCTGTACTGAGGATGGATGCTGCATGTCAGAGTTAGATTACCCAAGGGGTCGGCAGGTGGCAAACTCAGACTTCCCTGATGAGGCCTGGGGGATGGATCTGTCCAGGCCTAACCTCACCTTCTCGCTCTCCTTCTTTTCACTCTGTCACTCTCCCTCTCTCTCTCTCGCTCAAACATCAACGTCCACCACCGCTGGGAATCTAGTGATGTTCGCGGCTTCTTCCGACACTGGGAGGAGGGGCCGGTCGCTAGTCCTAGCATTAGCCAACTCTGCACACTGGATACCAAAACAGAGGACAGGATACCAAACGGTTCAGATCGCTAAGAAGGGACGGAGGCTCGTGGTTCAACTTGGGTAACCAGTCGAGGGGCTTCTTCAGATACTGGTTAATCGAACAGGAAACACACAGGCCAGCTATTCAGGAGAGGGTCTGTCCAATTAGGGACACGTCCTCTCAACTAGCCAGCTCTACAGATGAGCTAACACCACAGTTAACCAGTACAACACAAGCACAAGGTCTTTTCTTGTCAGTGGACGACGTGCATTAAGTCTCTGGTGGTCCTGTGGGGGTCCTGACCATTAAAGAACAGGGTATACAGAGTAACAGATGGACTGGAGTCTGTCCCTGGAGGTCTACAATGTGCTCCTACATGACTAGCTGTTTAACCCTGCTTCACATCTCGGGCCGGGGCTGGAGTGGGACTTGTTTTCAGACCACCCCAAACCACACACCCACACACACACACACACAGCTAATGTCCTGCAGTGTCATTATACAAGGCTATAGGCCATTCTCCAACACTCGTACAAACAATAACAGCCAATCAGAATGCTGGATTCACATAACCACACCCACCACTATAATCACTGTAGGTCATATGTCCACTCATGTACATGACCAAACCACAGGAAAGGCTAACAGGTGAACCTACAAACCCAAATAACCGCTTACTGTCACGGACAGACCCAACGAGGACCAGAACACCAAGCCTGGTCACTGTGGGTGATGGCACACGGCCACAGTGGGCAGCAAACCTGTGTTTATGACTGTAGCAGGACTTACCTGTGATCCTGGACCGAGGTCAGGTGTTTGTTCTCCAGGCTCATGCCAGGCCAATTCACACACTGCAGCTCCAAACACCACCTGTACGTAGCCAATCACAGATGCACTTTGCTCCGCCCTCCTCCCTCGTCCCCCGCCGTCACAGCCAGCAGGATGCCGGTTTGCGCCGCGATAGGTGCCTGAATATTATGCCTGATTAAAAAAAATCAGAAAAAAATCATCAATAAATAATCAGCCAATCAGAGTAGAGCCTGGGGGCTGGAGGTTAGGGAACCAGCCTTGTGACCGGAGGGTCTCCGGTTCGATTCCCTGAACCAACAATAACGACTGAGGTGCCCTTGAGCAAGGCACCTTACCCCCAACTGCTCCTTAGGGGGCAGTGGATAGGGCTGCCCACTGCTCTGGGCGAGTGTGTTCACTGCCCCCTAGTGTGTGTTCTCACTAGTGCGTGTGTGTACGTGGGTGTCACTTCACGGATGGGTTAGGAAGACCCTCAGGTGTGTGAAAGCACTAATGGCACTAAATGGCTCGAACTAGGCTACTTGTACTTTGCCGCCTGTGTATTCGATATGGTTTCCTGGTGGTCTGGTGGTCTGCTGTGCTCTGGGCTGTAACAGTGGTCCGTTGTTGATGTGCACTGAAGTGACCTTGCGCTCAGGAAGACCACTACAGCAGTACGGTGTGATCGTGACGCAGTAGAGGTGCTAATGCTGGTCTGAAGAAGGGATGTACAATATCTGAACACATGAAGCCATGTTAATTATTCACCATGCTCAGTGCTGCAATTATGCATATTCGAATAAGGCCTCATCAATTATGCATGCTGGATTACTGGGTTATTAGGAAGCAAAAAAAAAAAAACCCTTCTAAGACTCGGTACCGGATGACGGAGGCTTGTTTTTTTTTTTTCTTTTTTCAATTTAGGCTTTTATGTATCAAAACATCAAATACATTTTGTTGCCAGATCTTCTTAATTGATAATTGAACAGGACATGTGGATGGCTAGGCAATCTAGAGCATCTAGAACATCTCCATCTGCTGTAAACAAGACTACTCGCCCCCGTCAGTGGCGCTGCGAGGTTTTCTAGAGAGTTATTTCTCTGGGTTAGGGTTAGACCAGAACCACCCCCTTCCCATGATGCACCTAGAAGGTAGGAGGGACATTGTAAACACTACAGATGCCAACGTAGCTAATGCTGCTGCTGGGAAGAGGCTAATTCGTTTTTTAGCCATCAGGATTCCTTTATCTCTGCAAGGGATGCTGGGTAATGTAGTGAGAAACCTGTACATTGACCAGAGCCTCTGGGCAGTGACACTTTAGGTGGGCATGGGTGGTGTGGTTGGCACAGGAGGACTTAATGCTGGGGCACTTGACGGGGCGAGTTAACTGACCAACCTTCAGTCCATCGTAACCAGCCAGGGCTCCAGTGCACACCCAGAGCCTCTACTCAAACTCTGTGGGCTTGATCCGATTGTCATTCAAGTCGGCTGATGAGCGTAGGCACCTCAGATACGGCGACTGGCACCTAAACATTGTGTACCAGTGGAAATGCCCCAGAAACGAACATGCTAGGGTTGCTACTGTGCAACATGGCCAGTTCCACCTCTACCTTTGTCCATTTCTTTGCAAGGGATGCTGGGTAATGTAGTGAGAAACCTGTACATTGACCAGGGCCTTTGGGCAGTGACACTTTAGGTGGCCATGGGTGGTGTGGTTGGTCGGACGATAGATAGGCGAGCTGGTACAGAAGGAGTTAATGCTGGGGCACTTGACGGGGCGACTGAACTGGCCAACCTTCAGTCCATCATAACCAGCCAGGGCTCCAGTGCACACCCAGAGCCTCTACTCAAACTCTGTGGGCTTGATCCGATTGTCATTCAAGTTGGGTGATGAGGGTAGTCACCGCAGATACTGGCACCTAAACATTGTGTACCAATGGGAATGCCCCAGAAACTAACACGCTAGGGTTGCTACTGTGCAACATGGCCAGTTCCACCTCTACCTTTGTCCATTTCCATGGTCGCTAGCTACATTAGCATCATACCTCCAGTGCTAAACCAAGGAAGTGGACGTTCAGCCATAAGCACATATGGGCTAAAAGCAAAAGCAGCACACAGCTGGCCAATCGAATCTTTAAAACTCCACCTCATTAGCATATGAAAGGCAAGCACTCCCTCCAAGCTGCTTTCCACATGAAGCATGCATTCAACTTTCCGACTCCTCGGGCTTCCCCGCGGCCTGGGAGCGCGTTTACAGTCGAAGGGGTGGTGTGGTGTGCTGCAGGGCTCAGTGCTCGGTCCCGTGCTGGCCCTGGCGCTGGAGAGAGAGGGTAATGTGTGCTGACACCACTATGAGGGTCCTCTGAACCAGTAGCGTACATGTCAGCCAAGCCGTGAAGCCTAGCAACCGCCGTGTCAAGCTTATTCTTGGATTGTGCCCCTGGTGATCTCCCTTAAAACTCCGAATCACACACACGTCGCAATGTGTGTGGTGGGGGGTGGGGTGAACATCGCTCTCACTCGGTTCCTCTCAAACACCTACACATCACATTTCACATCCTTCTCCGTCTCTCTCCGTTACGGCTACAAACCCATATCCGGGCTAACACCATGTGACAGCAGTGCAGGTACAGTATATATGTTTGTGATGTCACAACCATGAGGACATTTATGAGTGACCAACTGTTTAGAGTTCCACCACCTGTTCACTTTGATGTGATACAGAGTGTTACATGGTGTAATTGGAAGGTGGTGCTGTTGATGGCTGACGGGATGCAATGCTGCCTTCCAGAGGTTCCACACATCTGCAAGCTTACTGAAGCTACACATACAGAAGACTGTCTCCCAGTATGGCGTCGGGCCACCAAACGTCTCGGTATGGAGTTGTGGAGGTTCCTAATGGTGTCTTGTGATAATCCATCCCATGCAGCTTGAACATCCTCACACAGCTCCTGCAGATGGTGCGGTAGGGGTGGAGGTGGAGGGACACCAGGCCTTCTGGACATGTGGTGGCGACAAGGTAATGTTCATCTCGGTGCTGACCACGGTGCCTCCACACACGGATTCGTTGGGCGTCTCCACCAAGACGAAAGCGGGACTCGTCACTGAAGAAGACCCAACGCCATTCGGAGTCACTCCATGACAGTCTGGTACGACACCACCACAGTCTTTGGTGATGGTGACGTGGTGTTAAGGACAGTCGTGGTAACGGTCTGTGTGCAGCCGTCTGCCGATGGTAGACTATACAACCGGATGACTGATGGAGGTCATCACTGCTCACTGAATGTCCACAACCGTGGCTGTTGGGTCAGTCAGGTACAGTGATAAGGCCTGTCCTTCATTGGCATGTCTCCCAATGCCAAACCCACCCACCAAATTTCATTCCTGTTGGTTGATTCCTTCTGGGTGCAGCTATTTGTGCAGCTGTTGTTTTGATGATACGCATGTATGTAGAATATGGACTCGTGAAAAAGGACACCCTCCTGTTGGGCTGCTGCTGCTGTGCTACTTGGCCGCACCATACTGCTGTGAACAGTCCGAGCCTCTGTAGTCTGTACGCATCGAGCATCTCACCCAGCAAAAACCCAGAGCATACTCCGTTCCAGCAAACCCCAGCAAACCCAAACATCTGTGCCTGCTTGGAAGCCTTTAGCCTCTTCTACATCCTCCAGACAAGCAGCAACCCCCACACACTCGGAGGCTGGTGCGGTGTGGAAAGTCTCTGGGATTACTGGGCAGCTTTACTCTGACATTCAGCAGTCTGATCTGCTCTTAAATAGGGATCTGATCTATCCTGAGATCGGAAACCTGGATCAGCCGTCCTACTCAGTACAAGTCCGGCTTGTATCAGAGCGCCTTATGATCTGAAACCTACTCAAAAGCTTTACGCATGATAGTTAAGCTTCAAGAAGCTTTAAGAATGAAGATCCATGCTATCAGGGAACACCTGGATCTTGAGAATATGAAATCCGACGCTGGAGGCACGGCACTGGAGACGAGTGGCATCATCGCCGAAGTCAAATCAACGAGAGTAACATTACATCTTTACAATTTCAACCCTTAAACGTCCTCACCGAAATTTTTTATTTCTTTGTGGCAATAACATTAAAGAAAGTAGTCGGTTTAAATACATTAGCTTAGCATAGCCACCTTTAGCATAAACCAACAATTAGACTATTTGGTAGAGCATGTTTTCCGCAAATGACTTGACCTTTGTTAGACTTTTTGTTGTATAACGTTACATAATTCTGTACATCAAAACCTCTGGGACTGTAATATAATGTTTTATATATGATAAAATAAACCTACCATTGAAAATTCTACCAAAAACAGTCCACATGTGTGGAGTGATTTACCTGTTGTTTGCTTCCTTTATGGATGAGAACAGTAAAGATGTATCCATTGAAAGACTCGGTGGCGTAATTTACCTCTACCGAATGGTAGAGATGTCACCGTTGTGTTGAGTTAAATTCAACAACATCTTTATTAAGAATATAGTGACTCAAAATGTGCTCTACCAAACAGTTAACAGGGTTAGGCTTTTGGTCATGCCACAGGATTGTGATTGAGGGTTGCTGGTTGCTGGTGATTGCTGGTTATGGTCACAACCTGTTTTGCTTTCGAGGTGTGGTTGCCCATTTCTTTGAGGAGTCCCTAATAGGTTGTAACACCTCCACCAGCACCAATAACAGGTGTTTGTATTGAGAACGGACTGGACAAGTTTCTGGATGTATGGTACATCAATGTCCAGACACTCTTGCCCCAAAGAATTGAGCAGTTGGGGAGATTTGGTTGATGCCTTCCCTGGCACAATTCCAAAGAGAATTCCCTGTAGACTGGGATTTTAGCCACTGCTGGTGGACCCGTATGACCGTACGCTTCCATACACCTGCAGATTCAGCTACTTCCTTCACACTCACACCCTTTAGGTATTTAGCCCCATCGTCCTTGTGCAGTGCCATCTGCTGGAGCCTGAAGTTACTACCACCTCAGTATCCACTTCATACCCCAGGATTAATCCTGGATCTGTCACGTGTCGAGAGCTCTTAATTAGAAGAACAAGCTTTAGATCAATCACTCTGATTGTACTTCGAGGCCCCCAAGGAACACTCAGGCCTTGGGAAACAGGAAATGCAACCAACCTATTAGAGTAAAAAAGGAACAAGTCTACATAAAATTAGATGCATAATTACCATAAGAGGAAAACACCCAATCACACGAACCACACGTGAACTGCAATACTGATGGTCAGTCAGCCTCAGCGGTGGACAGCGCTCTGGAGAAAGACCAGTACACCACAATTAAGCCTACGGAGAATACAGCAGTCTGGCATACGGCAGTTCTGATCAGTTCATCATTTCATCAGTCATTCATTTCTGATCAGAGTGCATTGGATGTCATTTACCCTCACATGGGACCACAGGCGGGAGCTGGGCTGATGGTGCCAACTTTTGCTGGGAATGGGCCAGACTGGGGTGAATCCTAGCAGGCGCCCGATGGGAGGAGTATTAAGAAATCAGTCCCATGCAGACCCCTAGTTTGAGGGTTCAGATCTCAAGACTGACTGATGATCTCGGATTAGCCATCCTACTGAACAGTCCCCGAGTCCCGAAATGCTATAGAATGATATGAGGCAGATCTACTAAGCCAGTGCAACACACACTAACACACCAGCACCACCACATCAGTGCCACTGCTCTGTGGTGGTCTTGTGGGGGTCTTGACTATTGAAGAGTAATAAAGTGTACAGAGGAACAGATTGTTTGCAGTATCAAATATATAAGTAGAACATGTGATCATATACAGTACATTACCATTTATTTCATGAACAGGTGGTGTTCTCCCTGTAGGTGGCGCTGTGAAATATTAGCGCTGTACGAGAAGCGGAGTATGAGCACTAAAGAAGCAGCTGTGTAAATATGAAGCTAATCACAGGCTTTCCTGTGCAAACGCTCTCAGTCCCTGTGGAGCTAGCGTCTGAGCTTTAGCAAGCCTGCTCAAGTCTTAGCTATCACAACAGCAGAGACACAGCAATGGCAGGCGGGCGCACCACACAGATGGAGCGCCGGGGTGGAGCGCAGTAACTGCTAAAAGAGAAAACAAATCAAAGCCCTTCAAATACAAAGCCTCGAAATTAGAGTACAGTCTGTGTAGCCAAGACTCTGACTCCGTGGTAACTGTACATGATCCTCCTCTGTTCTCTTCTTGCAGCCTCCGACTGATCGACAAGTCGGGAACGCAGCTTCTGATTGATCGACAAGTCGGGAACGCAGCCTCCGATTGATCGACAAGTCAGAAATGCAGCCTCCGATTGATCGACAAGTCAGGAACGCAGCCTCCGATTGATCGACAAGTCAGGAACGCAGCCTCCGATTGATCGACAAGTCGGGAACGCAGCCTCCGATTGATCGACAAGTCAGGAACGCAGCCTCCGATTGATCGACAAGTCAGAAACACAGCCTCCGACTGATCAACAAGTCAGAAACACAGCCTCCGATTGATCAACAAGTCAGAAACACAGCCTCCGACTGATCAACAAGTCAGAAACACAGCCTCCGATTGATCAACAAGTCAGAAACACAGCCTCCGACTGATCAACAAGTCAGAAACACAGCCTCCGATTGATCAACAAGTCAGAAACACAGCCTCCGATTGATCAACAAGTCAGAAACACAGCCTCCGACTGATCAACAAGTCAGAAACACAGCCTCCGACTGATCGACAAGTCAGAAACACAGCCTCCGACTGATCAACAAGTCAGAAACACAGCCTCCGATTGATCAACAAGTCAGAAACACAGCCTCCGATTGATCAACAAGTCAGAAACACAGCCTCCGATTGATCAACAAGTCAGAAACACAGCCTCCGATTGATCAACAAGTCAGAAATGCAGCCTCCGACTGATCGACAAGTCGGGAACGCAGCCTCCAATTGGTCGACATGTCAGAAAAACAGCCTCCGACTGATCGACAAGTCGGGAACGCAGCCTCCGATTGATCGACAAGTCGGGAATGCAGCCTCCGTTTGATAGACAAGTCGGGAACGCAGCCTCCGATTGATCGACATTCAGAAACGCAGCCTCCAATTGGTCGACATGTCAGAAACGAAGCCTCCGACTGATTGACAAGTCGATAAAACACAGCCTCCGATTGATAGACAAGTCGGGAACGCAGCCTCCGATTGATAGACAAGTCAGAAACGCAGCCTCCCATTGATCAACAAGTCAGAAACGCAGCCTCCGATTAGTCGACGTGTCAGAAACGAAGCCTCCGACTGATTGACAAGTCGATAAAACACAGCCTCCAATTGATAGACAAGTCGGGAACGCAGCCTCCGATTGATAGATCAGTCGGGAACGCAGCCTCCGATTGATAGATCAGTCGGGAACGCAGCCTCCGATTGATAGATCAGTCGGGAACGCAGCCTCCGTTTGATTGACAAGTCGGGAACACAGCCTCCGACTGATAGACAAGTCGGGAACGCAGCCTTCCATTGATCGACAAGTCAGAAATGCAGCCTTCAATTCATGAAATAAATCAGAAATACAGCCTCCGCTTGGTCGACAAGTCAGGAACACAGCCTCCGACTGATTGACAAGTCAGGAACGCAGCCTCAGAGTGATGGACAAGCTGGAAACACAGCCTCAGAGTGATTGCCAAATTATGAACAGAGCCTAAAAATTGACAAGTTAGAAACATAGCCTTCGAATAATCATCAAATTAGAAACAGCCTCAGTGTGATTGACCAGGGGGAACACAGCCTCTGATTGGTCAACAAGTCAGGAACACATCTTCTGAATAAGAGATGACTTCATCATCATAATGCAACATCACAACTATGTTGGAAACGGGCCAGTTCCCCAGCTGAGGACTGAGTGGACGCACTGTGTAGAACTAGCCAGTGCCCACAGTCTCCATCACTTCTCCGGCTGATCTGCTCTCAGTGGAACGGCTGGCTATAGGTGTCCATATGCTCCCATAAACAGAAGTAAACATTAACTTTCAAAACAGTAGCAGTATTCGCACGTTTGAACCAGCTCAGGTTTGTGACATCATAACTACGGCTGGTGTCCACATATAGACTGGATGGACAGAGGAAGCAGGCAGCTCACACTTGAATGAAAATCGATGAGGCGGGCCCTCAGAAACCTGACCATGATAACCAAAGTGACCGTCACGTGTAAAACCCAATCAGAAGAGAAGTTCACAGACGCCGACCTCTGACCCAGTAACTGGGCAGCGTCCATAGCTCTTGTTTGTGTTTCTAATGGCTTGGCGTGATGGCAGCCCACGAGCCGTTTGGCGAATGGATGAACGAGAATCGATGCGGATATTGACGAATCAGGAATTACAGGCGGAGAGCAGCAGTAACTCGGTTGCTCCAAAGCGACACCGGTCGATGGGAAAAGGCGACACGGCTGTGCTAAGGCTGTGCGGGTCGATGGGCAGATCATTGGACCCAGCTGGACAAACATCTGCCCCTGGAGAAAACCTGCTGTGTCACCAATTCTGCAAATGGCACGGGCTACATGGTGGGTGCTATGCTCCAAAAGCATTAACCTTCATACGGCACGGCCTAGGAACCGAGAACCAATAGGATGGGTGATCCCTCAGGTTCTCTCAGGTTCTCTACTGTGTACCATCACTGTTCAGTCATATCATGCCCTGCTATTTGCTAGTGTGGCCGCGGATGAGCGAGGGTTCATGGGAAGTGCTGGACCTGCAGTAAGAGAGACTTTACATCTTGTAAGTAATTGGACTGTCAGCTGAAAGATGTGTAGATATGTCTTTCCTGCTATGCTGCTCTAGGCTGGGGGGCTAGTTAGAGGGGGGCTTCACTACACTAGTTTTCAGAATGTTTTAATAGTCTAGTGGGAAATGAACATGTGAAATATGTTCCAATAATGTTTTTACTTTGGTGATTTTTTAAAGAAACAAGTTCCTGTAAAATTAATATCACAAAGTTCCAATCAAATAATATTCAGAATGATGTTCTAATTAAATTAATATCAGAATAGTTTCCTTTAGTAATAAAATGTATATCGGTTAATCTCAGAAAGGTTTGGAATTAAATTCATATTCAAAAAGTTTCAATGAAATTAATACTAGAATTTTATACAATTAACATTCAGGATGGAGTTCTAATAAAATCAACATCAAGTATAAATTAAATAAAGGTATTCAAATATTTAAAGTTTTAATATTTAATCAGGATGAAATCCTAATGAAATTAGTAAAAGAATAAAGTTAAAGCATTGAAAACTAATAAAATGAACATCCAGTTCTAGTTGATTCTAATAAATTAGTATCTGAAAGATGTCAAAGGCTTTCTTCATATTCAAAAAACATATTAATATCAAAATGGAGTTATAATTAAGGTAATATCTAGAATGAAGTCCTAGTACAATTAATATTCAAGAAGTTAAAAAAAAGGAAAACTGAAAGAATGTTTAATAATTAACATCACAGTTCAAAGTTCTACCATCAGAATAACATCCTAATTAAATTAAAATCCCAAATGAACTTGCAACACAATTAACATTCAGAATGACCTTAATTAATATCAGAATTAAATAAAATTTATGTCCCAAATTAAGTTTTAACAAAACTGTGTAATGAGTTCATTTATTTGTATATAAGTTAACTGCAGACAAAAACTAAACCAAAACTAAACCTAAACTTAAACCAAACCGGAACCAAACAAACTCAAACGGAATCAAAAATAAATCTAAACCTAACCTAAAACTAAACCTAAAACTCAATTAAAACTAAACCTAAAACTCAACTAAAACTAAACCTAAAACTCAATTGAAACTAAACATAAAACTAAAACTAAACCTAAAACTCAATTAAAAACTAAACATAAAACTAAAACTCAACTAAAACTTAACCTAAAACTCAACTAAGACTAAACCTAAAACTAAAACTAAAGCTAAAACTCAATTAAAACTAAACATAAAACTAAACCTCAACTAAAACTCAACTAAAACTAAACATAAAACTAGAACTAAAACTCAATTAAAACTAAACATAAAACTAGAACTAAAACTCAACTAAAACTCAATTAAAACTAAACATAAAACTAAAACCCAACTAAAACTAAACCTAAAACTCAATTAAAACTTAAAATAAAAATAAAACTTAACTAAAACTAAACATACAACTCAATTAAAACTAAACATAAAACTAAAACTAAACCTAAAACTCAATTAAAACTAAACAAAAAACTAAAACTAAACCTAAAACTCAATTAAAACTAAACATAACACTAATACTCAACTAAAACTAAACCTAAAACTCAATTAAAACTTAAAATAAAACTAAAACTCAACTAAAACTAAACATAAAACTAAAACTAAAACTCAATTAAAACTATACATAAAACTAAAACCCAACTAAAACTAAATGTAACACAAAACCTAAAACTCAATTAAAACTAAACCTAAACATAACTCAACTAAATCTTAAACTAAACCTAAAACTCAACTTAAACTAAACTATACCTAAATCTGAACTAAAACTAAACTATAAACTAAAACTGAAAACTAAAACTAAAATAAAATAATAAGCTCACTCACCTATATAATGTGATATAAACGTATATTATATTATAAGTATGTAAATTAACTGCAGACAAAAACTAAAATCTTAAAACCTAATCTAAACTAAAACCAGCTGCTTGACTGAGCCCTCCTCTGAACGGCTGCTTGACTGAGCCCTCCTCTGAACGGCTGCTTGACTGAGCCCTCCTCTGAACGGCTGCTTGACTGAGCACATGCAAGTCTATCCTCCGCTGAGCACGTCAGCACACCCAACACACGACCGCATGGACCAGGTCTGCACACACAGCACAGTTAAAGCAGAACCTGAGGGCGTGATGCTGACTGCTGGTGGATTAGACGCACCGGAGGCTCCAGGCAGGCCCGGTCTCAGCTGGGGCGAGGCAGTGCCAAGGCCTGCTGAGGCTGGAGCAGAGGAAGCTGGAGCATATGCTGTGTACAGTAAGGTTCAGCTGGACCATATGCTGGCTACGTCAGCACAACCATATACGGCCCTCCATATACTCATCTAACCATGAAGATCATCACCCCCACACCAGACGCTGTGTCCTTATGGAGGCCTGCGTCATACGGCGCGCTGAAACGTGTGGCCTGGGAGCCACTACAGGGGCCCCTGAGGGCCAAATATGCATTTCTTAAACTTCATTATGGGTATTAATTGGATTAGCGTGACCCTGTGTCCCTTTAACGCTCATCTGCTGGTGATCCATAAGATTTAACGGACTGCAGAATTACTAACGGAAGGCAGAATTCCCATACGATGCATTCAGACCCTTTACTATAACCCTGGACTGGCTCTGGGGGCCTCCCATTTCTCCTGATCATCTGTAGAGCTTCTACACCCTGATTGGAGACAGATCTGGAGAAGGCTACTGGATTGAACATTCCCAAGAGCGCACCGGCCTCCATAGGTCTTAAATGGAAGAGGTTTGGAACAACCAGGACTCCACTTAGAGCTGGACACCCCATCAAGGTAGGTAATCGGGGAAGACATGAAATGACCATGAACCCAATGGTCGCTCTGGCTGAGCTCCAATGATCCTGTGTCCAGAGGGGAGGAGCTTCCAAAAGGTCAACCATTACTGCATCACTGAAAACGGCGGTCCACTCCACGTCATCAACCAACCTGACAGACCTGGAGAAGATCTGCAGAGGAGAGCTCCAGAGACAGGACTGTGTGGAGGATCTGGAGAGGGCTACATAAACATTCCACTGGCCTGAAAGCTCCCAGGAGCACAGTGGCCTCCATATTTCCTAAATGGAAGAAGTTTGGAACAACCAGGACTCCAACCAGGAGCTGGCCGGCCCACCAAACCGAGGAATCAGGGGAGAAGGGCCCAATGGACAGTCTGGCTGAGCTCCAAAGATCCTGTGTGCAGAGAGGAGAGACCTCCAGAAGGTCAACCAATCACCGCAGCGCTCCACCAATCTGGGCTTGACGGAAGACCCTTATCAGCCAAGGACACATGAAAGCCGGTAAGGACTCTCAGACTGTGAGCGGGATTCTCTGCTCTGATGAAACCAAGGCTGAACTTTTTCTCATGCGCAGGCAGCTTGTCGGACCTCGGGTTGAGATGGAGACACTTCTAAACACCATGTCAGGAGGAAGGGATCCCTGTTCAGTACTCAAGACAACTGTCCCTTCATGCATTGCAGGCACTGCTTCGTCACCTGGACTGGGGAGGCCCCCATCCCTACAGTGAAGCATGGTCCCTGCACTACTGCACAGCTAAACTGACCCGCACTCCTCTATCTGCCTTTTCGTCATCCCTCGTGCCTCCCATAGAGTCCCAAAACCAAACCCGAACCTGGCTGTTTCCTTTGCCCGAGAGCCACTAAACTTCACGTACTGACTAAGGGCAGCTCCCCAAACACTAATCCACAGCCAAACTGACCTGCACTCGTCTATCTGACGTTTATTCATCCCTCGTTCCTCCCATAGAGTCCCAGTCATTTTCGAACCGAGCAGTAATGCTTTCGTTCGCCCGAGACCCACCAAACTTCACTCACTAAGGGCAGGCCCCCAGGCGCTAATCCACAGTCATACCGAGCCGCACTCGTTTACTCATCCCTCGTTCCTCACTGAGCAAGCTGCGCAACCACCCGCGTTTCCTTCAGGAAATGCACTTTTGTAGTATATATACTGAGGGCACTGTGGCCCTGGGTGCTCATTCGAGTTACCCCGATTTCAGTTCAGGCTATGCAGGAGCCTGGAAAATACCCATGTCCTCATCCATCAACAGCCCTTGTCAAAAACATCCTCTACTTATCATGCCGTCATATGATCCACAGGGTTCCAGAATACCAGAAATAGGTACTAAAGGAACCGGGGAAGTCTGGGGAAAAGGAACCAGGTCTTTAGAACCTCACAGAACCTTCTTTTATGTAGATGTCTGATATGAAATTAAGCATGGGGTGATGTATAGATGGATACAATGATATTGCAATGGAATGATTGAGTTTTTTGGCAGGACCCCAAGACAGTAATGGGCTGGAGGTTAGGGAACCAGTCTTGTGACCGGAGGGTCCCTGGTTCGATTCCCTAAACCGCCAGTAACGACTGCAGTGCCCTTGATCAAAGCACCTAAGCCACAATTGCTCCATGGGCGCCATGGATAGGGCTGCCCACCACTCTAGGCCAGTTTGCTCACTGCTCCGTTTCCGGATGGGTTAAATGGGAAAGACAAATTCGTCTGTGTGCAAGACACGACCTCTCCCCTCACAACGATTGGCCTCACCCAACAAAAGGAACCCCGTTTGGGTTCCCCAGTAACCTCCTAATCCTAAGAACACTTACCAAGGGGTCAATCCCTTTCCTTGCAAGTGTTCTCCTATGTTCCCCTCGGATCCTGAGATCAGTCCTAGTTCCAGATTTAGGCCTATCTGAAACCTCAGGTTTCCTCCTTCCTATCCTCACACGAGTTCCTCACCCAACCCGAATGAGACGGTATGAAAGGATGACGCTAACAGAGCCTTAATCAGCCGGTCAGCTAATTAACTCCACGGGCATCGCACCTGGGTAATGCCGGAGAGATCCACGGATATGTGCGATGGGAAACTTCAACAAAGGAACACACTTTCAAAGAAAAGACTGATAAGGGGCTAAATGGACTTGCAGCCAAAGTGCCACAATCTACCCCAGCGCGACATAAATTTGAGCGGATAATTAAAACCCAGATAAAACACACAGACGACGTTTAATCCGAGATGGAGCCCAAACGGGTCCTGCCGAGGGTGGAGGGGGTGAATTTTAATAACTCGGCTCGCCGTTCAGGCCGTGAGGGAGAGTGGAAGTTTGATATGAGGTGATTGAAATTCAGCACCTGGGACCCGGTCCAAATGCAGCCTCCATCTAATGAATGTTAATACTGCACGGGTTTAGTGGGCAGCGGAGCGCTCGCATGGCTAACAGATGGCCAGCGACGGTGGGTGCCTTCAGATTGCGCACTTGGATTCACCAGTTCCTGGAAATTCTGCTTGCGTGTGATGTATGTATCGAGAGGGGTCACTTGGGCAAACCTAGTCAGTGGGCATCCTTCTACGTGATGCATCGAGTCCAGGCGAAAACCCCAGCAGGAGGGATGCCCATCCTGAACGGACCATCCGGGCTAGGTGTGCCATTAATTGTGGGCTCTCAGCCTGCACTAATATTAATAAATGAACTAGGCAGCCGGAGCTTCCTCATCGCCAAATGGCATCCAGCGCCTGATAAGCACCTGTAAATGAAGCCGCTGGACACCAGGACCGTTTGGGGTCCTCAAACAGCTGGCGTTTCATTTACTCACTCGTCCCATATTCACAATTTTCAATTATCAGTTATTTCAATTCCAGGTTAGCAAATGTATCTTCTATCTGAATCACCTTATTTCTGACTTAGGACAATCATCAACTCGCATGTGAGCATGTAATGGATCAAGGACATCATACATAAAAGAATAAATATCTCTGGAATGTTGCATCCTAGCAACTTATTTTGCCTGGAGTTATTCTATTAAGAACATGGCCTCTGATTGGTGGACTAGTCAGGAACACAGTTTCTGATTAGGCGGCAAGTCAGGAACACAGCCTCAGATTAGGCGGCAAGTCAGGAAAGCAGCCTCAGATTAGGCGGCAAGTCAGGAATGCAGCCTCAGATTAGGCGGCAAGTCAGGAATGCAGCCTTAGATTAGGCGGCAAGTCAGGAAAGCAGTCGCAGATTAGGCGGCAAGTCAGGAATGCAGCCTCAGATTAGGCGGCAAGTCAGGAATGCAGCCTCAGATTAGGCGGTAAATCAGGAATGCAGCCTCAGATTAGGCGGTAAATCAGGAATGCAGCCTCAGATTAGGCGGTAAATCAGGAATGCAGCCTCAGATTAGGCGGCAAGTCAGAAAAGCAGTCGCAGATTAGGCGGCAAGTCAGGAAAGCAGTCGCAGATTAGGCGGCAAGTCAGGAAAGCAGTCGCAGATTAGGCGGCAAGTCAGGAATGCAGCCTCAGATTAGGCGGCAAGTCAGGAATGCAGCCTCAGATTAGGCGGCAAGTCAGGAAAGCAGTCGCAGATTAGGCGGCAAGTCAGGAACACAGCCTCAGATTAGGCGGCAAGTCAGGAACACAGCCTCTGATTAGGCGGCAAGTCAGGAACACAGCCTCAGATTAGGCGGCAAGTCAGGAATGCAACCTCTGATTAGGCGGCAAGTCTGGAATGCAGCTTCAGATAAGGTGGGAGGTCAGGAACACAGCCTCAGATAAGGCGGCAAGTCGGGAAAGCAGCCTCAGATTAGGCGGCAAGTCAGGAATACAGAGTCAGATAAGGTGGGAAGTCAGGAACGCAGCCTCTGATTAGGCGACAAATCAGGAACACAGCCTCTGATTAGTTGGCAAGTCAGGAACACAGTTTCTGATTGGATGGCAAGTCAAGAACAAATAGCAGAAGACATTCAGTTTGGGATTCATCAGTAATGGTTATATACAGTCGGAGGGTTAAACTATACGACACCTGCCTTTATTCAGGTGCACTATTACAGTGGAGGAAGGCTACTGTGGAAAAACGGAGACACGTCATGTGTTTATTAAACTTATAAGTAAATAAACCCACACTGTATCAGATCCTCACTAGTTCTCTGAGCTGACTGATAACTGTGGTCTCTCTTTCCCTCGTCCTCCGTCTCTTCCTTCCCATCCCTTCCTCCTTCTGATCGTTACCTCTGCAGTTAATTAGCCCAGTAATTAAGCATAAAGGCCTCAGCGCAGGCACCGGCATCTCGAACATAACTCCACTCCTCAGAGAGAGATCTTCCTGAGAGAAGCAAGCTGAACGTGATCGCACCGTCTGAACCTGGCGCTTTAATGATAAACCCCAGAAATAGCAGCTGTTCTATATCGCACTGCGACTCCGCTTCACAAAATCCCATTTTAAGTCCCATTTGAGAAGTCATTTAAAAGGAACGTCTCCAGAAGAATGGAACTCCTTCATTTCACACCACAGTAGGTCCACGGTGCAACTGGATTCACACGAACTGGAGAGGGGGGAAAAACCCACCTGCCGTGGCGCCGGGAGAATTTCTAGCCTGGTTTCCAGGAAACACAGCAGGAACGTTATTGCTGTGGTTTGTGTTGGTGATGGACGTACCACTATTAGAGCTAGGCCTCGGTTCAGGCCAGAAATGTCAACATTCAGTCAAAAAACAAGAAACGGCTAAGTTCTGTTAGCATCCCTATGGGATTTACTATTGTATGATAGCACTAAGCTAACACTGGTGCACATTAACCTCCCAATTGCCCATTAACATACGTCTAAAGCTGAAGGTATTTCTGGAGACTTCTCCAGAACTTCCAGGAGACCTGGACTGATGGTTTGTCCTCACAGTTATCTATAAATCCTAAATAAGTCCACTGTATCTGCATAAACATCTGCTAATCTAACATGTGAAGCCTTTAGTACAGCTCCTGGAGTCCTAACCAACAACAGAACTTGCTAAAACCTAGTTAGGCAACCATCCTTTCCGAGATGTCAATGAAGCCATGAAGTCCGTCTCATGGCCCAGCTGTATAAACCTTCAATCCCCAGTGAATGGGTGGGGTCTGCCTAGGACAGCACAATTAGCCCCACTCTCTCTGGGTGGGCAAGATGCTCTGCCTCATACCCCCATCACCCTGGCCACTTCCATAACAAAGGTGATCTCCTCTAAGACCACCGAGCTGTCCAATGATGTTGCTTGGGCAACTGTTTAAGAACTGCAGTGGTGCTTCACATCAGACTAACCTTCCTAGTGCTGGTACAATCACATGCCTGGATAAGGCCGAACTAGACCTAGCTCAGTTGTGAAAGACGTGGCTAGACCCAGCTAAACTGCGGTAGACTATGCTGGATCTAACCCAACTATGGTACACCTAGCTAGGCGTAGCTAAATTGTGGTAAACCAGGATGGACCTAGCTAATTTGGTGTAAACCAGGTTAGACTTAGTTGAATTGGGGTAAACTGGGCTAGACCTAGCCAGATTAAATGGGGTGGATTTGGGCTAGACCTAGCTAAATTGGGGTAGACCAAGCTGGGAGTAGTTTAATTGCAGCAGATCTATCTAGACCTAGCTAAACTGGGGTAGCCTTAACCAGACCTAGCTAAATTGGGGTAGATCTGGTTAGACCTAACTAAATTGGGTAGACCTAGCCAGACTTATCTAAGGCTAGACTTGGATAAATTGGGGTTGACCTGAATAGACCTAACTAAACTGGGTTAGACTGGGCTAGACCTATCTAAACTGGTATAGACCTGGCTAGACTTGGATAAATTGGGGATGACCTGGATAGACCTAGCTAAACTGGGTTAGACTGGGCTAGACCTAGCTAAACTGGTATAGACCTGGCTAGACTTGGATAAACTGGGAATGACCTGGGTAGACCTAGCTAAACTGGTATAGACCTGGCTAGACTTGGATAAATTGGGGATGACCTGGCTAGACCTAGCTAAACTGGGTTAGACTGGGCTAGACCTAGCTAAACTGGTGTAGACATGGCTAGACCTACTTAAATTGGGTAGACCCAGCCAGACATAGCTAAACTTGGTTAGACCTGGCTAGACCTTGTTTGATTGGAATGACCTGGTCAGACTTAGCTAAACTGGGTTAAGACTGAGCTAGACATATCTAAACTGGGTTAGACCTGCCTAGACCTAGCTAAGCTGGGGTGATTACCGGGTATTAAAATGAATAAATACATAAATAATTAGATATAACAATACAATTAATGTCTTGCTACAACACTTGCAGAGTTCAAATAAGACATGGGTAATGCTTTTATTAAATGATGATGTAATATACATGACCAAACAGACAGAATCAGAAAAGGCTAAAAAGACCCTCAGACCTCCTGACTGACATCCAGTAGCTACAACCAGCATGAGGAGGTCTCTCACAGCCTGAACTTGTCCACATGGTCCATAACAGGGTGGTGTTGTGTCTATTTGAGATGATCTAAAGACTCAACACAGCTTGAGACAAACGTATGATATTTAAAATAGGCAGTTTGCACCATGCTAATCGCTAGCATTTAGCTTTCCCTTGCTTGTTAGCGACATTAGCTTTGGAACTCCAGAGCAAGACTAAACAAATATTGGCTACTCGACTATATTCGACTTCCAGTTGATACATGTATCAGGGTACATGCTAACATGCTAACTCTTGGAAAGTGACTAGGTGTCCCTTGTCTCTCCAGTCCTTTTCACCCACGGAAAGCGGACGCTCCCTGTAAGCATGGCTGGGTATTGCTTTGTCCCTGCCCCAGCCTGATCACTCAACCGAATAAGCGTACATCCTCAGGGAACCTCGCAAGGAGCTAAAAGCCTGCCTTTCCCCCTGACTAATGCCAGCTGACTTTAACAGCGTCCTACGAGGATTACTGGCTTATTTATTTATTTAAGCTCAATTACTTCTTTATGTATGTGTTCGTTTCGCGGGTGGGACGGCGAGTCATCTCCCGACAGGGAATTTGAATTGATACATGAGAAATAAAGACGCTACGGGCCCGAATCTCAGACGTCCGCAGCGTTTTAATGAAATGCGTGCAGGCGATGAGGAATAAAAGAAATGGAAGATTGTGAAAACGCACCCAGGACACCAATACGACGATAAGTCCTCAGAAAAAGTACAGAACAGAAGACTAATGACCAAATCTCCACAGCCTGTTATTTCCCTATGGTGCCGATGTACTAATGTGCATAGCTCGCGTCGGAATTAGCTTCTGTAGCACAGCGGCACAGGCATGCTAATACAGCCAGACGAGTTGACTCCGCCAATAAACGTGACCCAATTGACCTTTCGCACAGCCCCTTCATTCCGCTTTCTCTCCGAGGCGGAGAATCCAGGCTAGATAAAACACGCTAACTAAGTCACAGCATTGCAACAAACTGGGAAGACCAAGCGGACAGCTCCAGGTAGCACCGCGCTAGCATAAGAAGACACGCATCAGCTACACGTTCCAGTGGAGGGGTTAATGAAGGGTGAAGCCCACGACACATTGCAGAACATGAACTGACCAAAAAGCTACCAGCTGACCTTAGCTTAGCATATATACAATATACTGCTCTGTTCACTCACACAAGTCTACTTCCACACAGAATCAAAACACTCGCTGTGTGGTCGCTAGTCGCGCTAGCTCCATAACTAGCGTGTCTCACTGTATAGCGAACTCTCTACTGAGTAATATCATACTGCGGCGCAGGCTAACACACAGGGCGGCCATGATTCTGCTGCGAGTAGTGCTCTTTGGTGAGCCCTTGATAGAGTACTGCCCATGATCCACTCAATCCATAGCCCACATCGGTTTACCTACCGGCCCAGCCTCAAGCCATCCTGGCATGCTGTCCTGTCTTGACGTACTGGAGCGGAGCGGCTGGAAACGCAAGGCTGGTGTTAGCGAAGCAGGGTGAAGCAGGATTACCTGTTCCTAAAGGATCTGTAAAAACACAAACACCTCAGAACCTTCCTCCGAGTGGATACTGCAGGTAGCACTGCGCTAGCATAAGAAGACACGCATCAGCTACACGTTCCAGTGGAGGGGTTAATGAAGGGTGAAGCCCACGACACATTGCAGAACATGAACTGACCAAAAAGCTACCAGCTGACCTCAGCGTTCTGGTTCATCTTCCACCTGCTCAACCAGAAACCCCTCCATGATGAATGATATAAGGGTCTTTTGCTGATTTTGTGCTTTGGCAAATTAGCTACTTGCTGCTAGTTAGCTTAGCATATATACAATATACTGCTCTGTTCACTTATACATACATACGTCTACTTCCACACAGAATCAAAACACTCGCTTTGTGGTCGCTAGTCGCGCTAGCTCCATAACTAGCGTGTCTCACTGTATGGCGAACTCTCTACTGAGTAATATCATACTGCGGCGCAGGCTAACACACAGGGCGGCCATGATTCTGCTGCGAGTAGTGCTCTTTGGTGAGCCCTTGATAGAGTACTGCCCATGATGCACTCAATCCATAGCCCATATCGGTTTACCTACCGGCCCGCCTCAAGCCATCCTGGCATGCTGTCCTGTCTTGACGTACTGGAGCGGAGCGACTGGAAATGCAAGGCTGGTGTTAGCGAAGCAGGGTGAAGCAGGATTACCTGTTCCTAAAGGATCTGTAAAAACAGAAACACCTCAGAACCTTCCTCAGAGTGGATACTGCAGGTAGCACTGCGCTAGCATAAGAAGACACGCATCAGCTACACGTTCCAGTGGATGGGGTTAATGAAGGGTGAAGCCCACGACACATCGAGAACATGAACTGACCAAAAAGCTACCAGCTGACCTCAGCGTTCTGGTTCATCTTCCACCTGCTCAACCAGAAACCCCTCCGTGATGAATGGTTTAAGGCTCTGTTGCTGTTTTTGTGCTTTGGCAAATTAGCTACTTGCTGCTAGTTAGCTTAGCATATATACAATATACTGCTTGGTTCACTCACACATACGTCTACTTCCACACAGAATCAAAACACTCGCTGTGTGGTCGCTAGTCGCGCTAGCTCCATAACTAGCGTGTCTCACTGTATGGCGAACTCTCTACTGAGTAATATCATACTGCGGCGCAGGCTAACACACAGGGCGGCCATGATTCTGCTGCGAGTAGTGCTCTTTGGTGAGCCCTTGATAGAGTACTGCCCATGATGCACTCAATCCATAGCCCACATCGGTTTACCTACCGGCCCAGCCTCAAGCCATCCCAGCATGCTGTCCTGTCTTCATGACTCGTGTGCCTCATCATGTTGCCTCCAACCTAAAGCCTTCCTGTGCTACCCCTAGCCTCCAGCCTTCCTACACTGGCTTCAGCATTGAGTCTTCCTGAGTCAACTATGCCACTGAGCTTTGGCGTGCCATCTTCCCTGTGGAGCCTTGGATTCCCAATCGCCAGTCTGCTGGGGGTCGCCATTCACCAGCCACACTGCCGAACACTCCCAACATAGATCAACTTAGGGGCCTCCATGCCTGTCTGCTTGCGTGGCCACGCCTCCTGAACTAGCAGTAGCGGGTCGCTAGAATGCTAAACAGACCCAAAGTCCAGGTAGCAAAGAGCATGACTTCTGAAAACCACACCCACCTTTTCCCCATGCCTAGCCCTTACATGGGCATGGTCCCAGCTACAGAATGATGCAGAGGCCATACTGACCGCTCCACCCACAAATGAGCAACTGTTGGTGACGTTCAACGAGCTTTACAGACTGTTGGCAGAAACCCGTTCACCCTGATAGGAAACTGTAGCACACAAATCGCAAGCTTTGCATTTATAGTGTGTTATTAATATCAGATGGTGTTTGTTTTGTAGGCGTGTGAGGGTCACACTCGTCTGAGAGATCGGGTGGTGCATTGTGGGGTAATCAAGCTAAAGTGATGGTAGGTAGAAATATAGCTCAGAATGAACCATGTCTCCACGCTACGTCACCTCCTGGGCCGCTCTGGAACCGTCCGGAAGCAGTCGTTAGTTGAACACCAGCTCCTTTGTCAGCACGTCAGCTGGATACGAGCGGATAAGGGAATATTGTACCCCCTATAATCAAACTCATCACGAGAACGCGCTCAATGCGAAAGCCCCACCCTCCAGCTCTTTTAGCTGCTCACTCCAGAGCAGCTCTGAGCTGGGTGTTTTTGGGTGGTACTAGCGCCACACACACACACACCCCACCCTGTCAGGGTCACCGCTGTGCTTAGCACGGAACACCCTATGATGGGGTAAACAAAGGTCATACATGATGAACCTGTATTGCTGGGTGTTTCTAATAAAGTGGCCAGTGAGTGGATGCACAAGGTGGGTGTTTCTAATAAAGTGGCCAGTGAGTGGTAGTACAAGGTGGGTGTTTCTAATAAAGTGGCCAGTGAGTGGAGGTACAAGGTGGGTGTTTCTAATAAAGTGGCCAGTGAGTGGAGGTACAAGGTGGGTGTTTCTAATAAAGTGGCCAGTGAGTGGAGGTACAAGGTGGGTGTTTCTAATAAAGTGGCCAGTGAGTGGAAGTACAAGGTGGGTGTTTCTAATAAAGTGGCCAGTGAGTGGATGCACAAGGTGGGTGTTTCTAATAAAGTGGCCAGTTAGAGGATGTACAAGGTGAGTGTTTCTAATAAAGTGGCCAGTGAGTGGAAGCACAAGGTGGGTGTTTCTAATAAAGTGGCCAGTGAGTGGACGTACAAGGTGGTGTTTCTAATAAAGTGGCCAGTGAGTGGGAGTACAAGCTGGGTGTTTCTAATAAAGTGGCCAGTGAGTGGAGGTACAAGGTGGGTGTTTCTAATAAAGTGGCCAGTGAGTGGGAGTACAAGCTGGGTGTTTCTAATAAAGTGGCCAGTGAGTGGAGGTACAAGGTTGGTGTTTCTAATAAAGTGGCCAGTGAGTGGACGTACAAGGTGGGTGTTTCTAATAAAGTGGCCAGTGAGTGGAAGCACAAGGTGAGTGTTTCTAATAAAGTGGCCAGGGAGTGGATATACAAGTTATGTGTTTCTAATAAAGTGGCCAGTGAGTGGAGGTACAAGGTGGGTGTTTTTAATAAAGTGGCCAGTGAGTGGAGGTACAAGGTGGGTGTTTCTAATAAAGTGGCCAGTGAGTGGAAGCACAAGGTGGGTGTTTCTAATAAAGTGGCCAGTGAGTGGAAGCACAAGGTGGGTGTTTCTAATAAAGTGGCCAGTGAGTGGAAGCACAAGGTGGGTGTTTCTAATAAAGTGGCCAGTGAGTGGAGGTACAAGGTGGGTGTTTCTAATAAAGTGGCCAGTGAGTGGAAGCACAAGGTGGGTGTTTCTAATAAAGTGGCCAGTGAGTGGAAGCACAAGGTGGGTGTTTCTAATAAAGTGGCCAGTGAGTGGAGGTACAAGGTGGGTGTTTCTAATAAAGTGGCCAGTGAGTGGAAGCACAAGGTGGGTGTTTCTAATAAAGTGGCCAGTGAGTGGAGGTACAAGGTGGGTGTTTCTAATAAAGTGGCCAGTGAGTGGGAGTACAAGGTGGGTGTTTCTGATAAAGTGGCCAGTGAGTGGAAGCACCAGGTGGGTGTTTCTAATAAAGTGGCCAGTGAGTGGAAGTACAAGATGGGTGTTTCTGATAAAGTGGCCAGTGAGTGGGAGTACAAGGTGAGTGTTTCCAATAAAGTGGCCAGCAAATGGAAGTACAAGATGGGTGTTTCTAATAAAGTGGCCAGTGAGCAGAAGTACAAGGTGGGTGTTTCTAATAAAGTGGCCAGTGAGTGGATGCACAAGGTGGGTGTTTCCAATAAAGTGGCCAGTGAGTGGACGTAGAAGGTGGGTGTTTCCAATAAAGTGGCCAGTGAGTGGACGTAGAAGGTGGGTGTTTCTAATAAAGTGGCCAGTGAGTGGAAGCACAAGGTGGGTGTTTCTAATAAAGTGGCCAGTGAGTGGAAGCACAAGGTGGGTGTTTCTAATAAAGTGGCCAGTGAGTGGAAGCACAAGGTGGGTGTTTCCAATAAAGTGGCCAGTGAGTGGGAGTACAAGGTGTGTGTTTCCAATAAAGTGGCCAGTGAGTGGAAGCACAAGGTGGGTGTTTCTAATAAAGTGGCCAGTGAGTGGAAGCACAAGGTGGGTGTTTCTAATAAAGTGGCCAGTGAGTGGAAGCACAAGGTGGGTGTTTCTAATAAAGTGGCCAGTGAGTGGGAGTACAAGGTGGGTGTTTCTGATAAAGTGGCCAGTGAGTGGAAGCACCAGGTGGGTGTTTCTAATAAAGTGGCCAGTGAGTGGAAGTACAAGATGGGTGTTTCTGATAAAGTGGCCAGTGAGTGGGAGTACAAGGTGAGTGTTTCCAATAAAGTGGCCAGCAAATGGAAGTACAAGATGGGTGTTTCTAATAAAGTGGCCAGTGAGCAGAAGTACAAGGTGGGTGTTTCTAATAAAGTGGCCAGTGAGCAGAAGTACAAGGTGGGTGTTTCTAATAAAGTGGCCAGTGAGTGGAGGTACAAGGTGGGTGTTTCTAATAAAGTGGCCAGTGAGTGGATGCACAAGGTGGGTGTTTCCAATAAAGTGGCCAGTGAGTGGACGTAGAAGGTGGGTGTTTCCAATAAAGTGGCCAGTGAGTGGACGTAGAAGGTGGGTGTTTCTAATGAAGTGGCCACTATGCAAAAGTCTACACGCCCAGCTCGTGCCTCTGGTTTAACCCCTCTGGCGTTCACCTTTATCTCTCGAGGCAGCCCATAATCACAGCCATGACGACAGCCAGGTATTGGATCATAATCTATTTTAATAACCGTGGTGATTATGACTCGTCAGCAGCATGCTAGCTCGGTCTGACGGGCGCACGTTTGTAAACAGAGCGATGCGGAGCTGCGGTAGGGTGCTGCTCATTAGGCTCGCAGTGTAATGCCACCTTCCCCAGAACGTGCGCTCTGATTAGCATCATTAGCATGGTGTGAACATGGCTGTGTGTGCTGGAGTGCGACCGGGATCAGACGACGTCTCCCTGAACTGGTTTTGTCGTTGATATAAATAAAGAAATGGACGTGGAAAAATAAAACTGGAAACCTGAGAGTGCCTCACGCCATTCCCACACATGCTGCACCCCTTTAGCAAATTACTCACTGCTGGATTTTGGATTATGGAGGGTGAAGTCCGGTCAGGCCTTCTACTCTTGTAGCAGTTGCTGGACAATGGTCAGTTTCAGTGTGCCACAAAACCGAAAACCACTCACACTGTCCAGTAAAGGAATCGAGACCTTTGAGATATGGCGCCAACAGATATGGCGACCGGAATGAACTGATAACAGCTGCTAGTTATTTTTAAAGTTGGGAATGCCTACTGATCCAAATGATCCATACCTTGAATGCCAATGTTGGCTAGAAACCCTACTGTAAAAACAGAACACTGGTCTTATGCTGGTTTAGCTGGTCACCCAGCATGTCATTGACCATCATACCAGTTTCCATCACAGAACACATGCTGGCTTTGCTGTTAGCAGTTAGCAGCTTTGCTGGTCTGTGCTATAGTATATTAGCATGGGAGCTAGCTATGGTTCTAGCATCTCCACACTATACTACGCTAACGTCCACAACATAGCATATCGTTGACGTCAGGACAAAACAGTGGACATTGCCAGTGGACATCTCCATCCTCCTTCGTGGTTGGTGTAGCTCAGCGGATAACACCACTGCCCGCCAGGGCGCTACCACCACAACGACTTGGGAATAATGAATTCATCCAGAAAGTTCCATTAAAAACATCATTTTTCCTTACCTTTCTGGAGATCCAAGGTTTTGTCCCGACAGCAGTGATAGGACGGTTTTTCTACAAGCCCAGCTTCCTCTTATTAGCGGGGGGGATATGGTCCAGTTCGTCCACCGAAGGTCTATCACCATCAACAACAACAAAACCGAGATTTATTTAAAATGCCATTACATATAGCACACACTATATGTATGGCCAAAAGTATGTGGACACCTGACTGTCACAACTATATGAGTTTGTTGGAATCCTGTTCCAACACCATGGCCGTTAGTATGGAGTTGGTCTCCTCTGCAGCTACCAGAGTTTCCACTCCTCTGGCAAAGGCTGACCACAAGATGTGGAGTGTGCCCATTCAGTTAAATAGGGCTTAGTGATGACCAGCACTGGAGGTCTAGCTCACACTCAACATTCCAGTACACCCCAAAGGTGTTCAGTAGGGTTGAGGTCAGGGATCTGTGTCAGCCACTGGAGTTCCTCCACACCATACTAATCCAAAGCTGAAGCTAAGGTGTGCAAGGAAGCATGCAACTGGGTCTTTGTACTGTGTAGCTTCAACCTGGAGGTCAAACGGTGAAACCACCACCCCCCCAAGACCACTATCCCTCCTCCGCCACACTTTACTATAGGTACCATGCATCCTGTCCGGATGTGTTCTCCTGGATTCCTCCACCAAAGCCAGATTCCTCCATTGGATTGCCATATAGACGGCCGTGATTCCTCACTCCAGTGAAAGTCCGGTGATGCCGCTTGCACACCCCTCCAGCTGACGCAGTGTATTGCACATAGTGACCTTAGGCTTGTGTGCAGCTGCACGGGCCCCTGGTGCACAGTTCATATGCTGATGCTGCTTATTCCAGAGATAATCTGGAACTCTGTAATGAGGGATCCACCAGAGTATAGGCCCATTCCATGCATGGTGCACTGCAGCACTCAGCAGCCCCTCTCTGGGGGTTTGCATGTTCCCCCATATCACTGTACTTACAGTTGGCCAGATCTGGCATAAACTGCCTCGTGGCCACTGAGTTCTTAAGTACGACCGGTTCTACAGCCGGGGGGTTTGTCTACGGAGTTCGCATGGCTCTGTGCAATATGACGGAAGCACCCGAACTCCATAACTAGGAGGGATGTCCTCATACTTTTGGCCATGCTGTGTGAACACAGAGAAAGGAAGTGCCGTGCTGTTTACCAGCTCTCCTTTCAGCTTCACATCCCGATTCCTGCCTTGCCACATCCTGCCAGTGTTTTTATTCCCTCCGCCCAAATGGCTTCTATCAAACGCCAGCGCTGCTATTGGTGCAGGAGATAGAGTTGTCTGGATAATCGAGGCTCCAGCGTGACAACGCTGTTCATCCCGGAGATGCAATCACCTGCAAATGGAGGGAAAACCAGGTCACGGCCAACAGATGAAACCTAGCGCAACTGCAGCGACTCCACAGGAGATGGGTGTTCTTAAAAAAGGAATCACTGCTGGCGTCCTAATCCATTTCTCTCCGCACGCCCGGAAACAGCAACACACACACACACACGGAGCCAGGCACGTGCACGTGCACACCAGCACACACCACCACACACATTTCTGATAGAAGCTCCGTAATCCATTCAGTGCGGTCGTGCTTTCCCTCTATCTGACCGCCAATAACTGCACACGCACACACACACACGCGCGCACAGGCTTCTGCCCACACACTCCCTCAGTGTGTCTTCCACAGAAACACCATAATCCAGTCAGGGGGGCACTGCCACGGTCTCCTCTCTGCTCCACCGGAGGGAAATAGTCTCATGAAAAAGCAATCGGCGTGAAGAATGATGCCTGGCCCAGCACCTTCTCAGTGGCCTGCTGGCCTTAGCCAGGATGAAAGGAGAAGACAGGCAGGTCAGCCTTAAAGGGCCCACGTCATTAAACTTCCTTAATAACAGGATAATACAGTTGTCTTCCTGTATAGAAGATAAATGAACAGTGTCTTCCTGCTATTAGGGATTATACAGTGTCTTCCTGTATAGGATTATATAGTGTCTTCCTGTATAGGGATAATACAGTGTCTTCCTGTATAGTGATTATACAGTGTCTTCCTGTATAGGGATTATACAGTGTCTTCCTGTATAGGGATTATACAGTGTCTTCCTATATAGGGATTATACAGTGTCTTCCTGTATAGGGATTATACAGTGTCTTCCTGTATAGGGATTATACAGTGTCTTCCTATATAGGGATTATACAGTGTCTTCCTATATAGGGATTATACAGTGTCTTTCTAAATAGGAAATATACAGTGTCTTCCTGTATAGGGATTATACAGTGTCTTCCTGTATAGGGATTATACAGTGTCTTCCTGTATAGGGATTATACAGTGTCTTCCTGTATAGGGATTATACAGTGTCTTCCTGTATAGGGATTATACAGTGTCTTCCTGTATAGGGATTATACAGTGTCTTCCTGTATAGGGATTATACAGTGTCTTCCTGTATAGGGATTATACAGTGTCTTCCTGTATAGGGATTATACAGTGTCTTCCTGTATAGGGATTATACAGTGTCTTCCTGTATAGGGATTATACAGTGTCTTCCTATATAGGTATTATACAGTGTCTTCCTATATAGGGATTATACAGTGTTTTCCTGTATAGGGATTATACAGTGTCTTCCTATATAGGTATTATACAGTGTCTTCCTGTATAGGGATTATACAGTGTCTTCCTATATAGGGATTATAAAGTGTCTTCCTATATAGGTATTATACAGTTTCTTCCTATATAGTAATTATACAGTGTCTTCCTATATAGGGATTATACAGTGTCTTACTGTATAGGGATTATACAGTATCTTCCTGTATAGGTATTATACAGTATCTTCCTGTATAGGTATTATACAGTATCTTCCTGTATAGGTATTCTACAGTGTCTTCCTGTATAGGTATTATACAGTGTCTTCCTGTATAGGGATTATAAAGTGTCTTCCTGTATAGGGATTATACAGTGTCTTCCTATATATGTATTATACAGTGTCTTCCTGTATAGGTATTATACAGTTTCTTCCTATATAGGGATTATACAGTGTTTTCCTGTATAGGGATTATACAGTGTCTTCCTATATAGGGATTATACAGTGTCTTCCTATATAGGTATTATACAGTGTCTTCCTGTATAGGGATTATACAGTGTCTTCCTATATAGGGATTATACAGTGTCTTACTGTATAGGTATTATACAGTGTCTTCCTATATAGGGATTACACAGTATCTTCCTATATAGGGATTATACAGTATCTTCCTGTATAGGGATTATACAGTATCTTCCTGTATAGGTATTATACAGTATCTTCCTGTATAGGTATTCTACAGTGTCTTCCTGTATAGGGATTATACAGTGTCTTCCTATATATGTATTATACAGTGTCTTCCTGTATAGGGATTATACAGTGTTTTCCTGTATAGGTATTATACAGTGTCTTCCTATATAGGGATTATACAGTGTCTTCCGATATAAGGATTATACAGTGTTTTTCTATATAGGGATTATACAGTGTCTTTATATATAGGGATTATACAGTGTCTTTATATATAGGGATTATACAGTGTCTTTATATATAGGGATTATACAGTGTCTTTATATATAGGGATTATACAGTGTCTTTCTAAATAGGAAATATACAGTGTCTTCCTATATAAGGATTATACAGTGTCTTACTGTATAGGTATTATACAGTGTCTTCCTATATAGGGATTATACAGTATCTTCCTATATAGGGATTATACAGTATCTTCCTATATAGGTATTATACAGTATCTTCCTGTATAGGTATTCTACAGTGTCTTCCTGTATAGGTATTATACAGTGTCTTCCTGTATAGGGATTATACAGTGTTTTCCTGTATAGGTATTATACAGTGTCTTCCTATATAGTGAGAGTATACAGGTGTGCTTCCTGATATAAAGGATTATACAGTGTCTTTCTATATAGGTATTATACAGTGTCTTCCTATATAGGGATTATACAGTGTCTTCCGATATAAGGATTATACAGTGTCTTTATATATAGGGATTATACAGTGTCTTTCTAAATAGGAAATATACAGTGTCTTCCTATATAAGGATTATACAGTGTCTTCCTATATAGGGATTATACAGTGTCTTCCTATATAAGGATTATACAGTGTCTTTATATATTGGGATTACACAGTGTCTTTATATATAGGGATTACACAGCGTCCTTCGGTATAAGGGTGCTTTGAATCTCGAAATAACTAACAGGGGAACCCAACATCCACCAGTCCACAATCCGCCGCTCAGCCACCCAAACAATTACAACTAACTAACAAGCAGATGAGCAAACAGTTCCCCTGCTGGCAGGGAGAGAACCACTGGTGTAGGTTCCCAGGTCAAGGTTCTGTCAAGCTCAGCTGTGCCAATCCCTGGTTGTGGCCTTGTCAAGCTCCTCTGTTATGGTGGGCTGTCCCCAGGTCGCAACATAGTCAGTCAGTATTAAGTCCTCAGCTTGTGGCCTAGACAAACTCATCTGTCTCAGTATGAAGTCCTCAGCTTGTGGCCACATTATCAGAAACAGCGACCTTGTGCTTTCCAGTACGTCGCTGCTATGCTAATGCTAAGCACTGCTGGAAGTCTGGCTCTGGAAACAGCTGTTTGTGCTGAACTGCTGAGTCAGCGTGATTCTCCGGGTCTGTGACTGCATGCTTTGTTAAATGCATATAAAACTTTCCCCTTAGGGATCAAACAGAGGGTACCATCGTCATCATCACCATCACCATCACCATCACGATCATCATCATGCTCCCTGCTGGAGTCCTGCGGCAGGCTTCTACATGATGGAGTGTAATAGCAGTCCTTTGTAGAGTCTTTGTAGGGCCTAGAGACCAGCCTGGAGCTTTATTTATACAGTGGAGGGGTGGGGGGGCAGAGAAGAGGGGAGAGAGAGAGAGAATGTGAGATAGAGGACGAGAAGAGAAGCGAGATGAGGAGACTAGCAGAGCGACCGAACCACCCACACGACGCCACCCGGGAGAGAGCGAGAGAGAGAATGTGAAATTAGAGAGAGGAGAGAGATATAGACGAGAAGTGAGATAGAGAGAGAGCGAGAC
>JAMWET010004545.1:0-80000 GCA_024036415.1 Prochilodus magdalenae
CAGACTGCTTTTTCACTCCACCTCTTTTCTGCACTGGGGTATAAAAGAGGGCTTTCCCTCATAGCCAGAGGACAATCATACACGTTGTGGAATCTTCAGGACCCAAAGAATCTACAAGCAGACACCATGTCACAGATAGCAGCCAATGGGTTCATTCTCCTGGCTGTGATTGGATGGATCATTGCTATAATTGCCTGTTTTAAGCCTATGTGGAGGAGCCCTGATCCTAAAGCAGGAGGCCAATTCACCTGGGAGGGTCTTTGGGAAAGATGTAAGGACAGCACTGAACAGAGGCCGTGTGAAGCCTACAACTCTGTACAGCCTTTGCCCTTAGACCTGCAGGTAAGCCGGAAAATGATTATCACTGCCATCAGCATGACTGTTCTGCCGTTGGCACTCTCCATTATGGGTGCCAATTGCCCCAGCTGCAAAAAGAACAAGGTGACAGTCATGATTATTTCTGGAGCCCTGTTTTTTTTGGCTGGTTGCCTGGTGCTCATCCCTGTGACCTGGATAAAGGGCATCAATAAAGATTTTGTGGAACGAAAGCTTGGAGCATCAATCAACATGTGCTTTGGAGCTGGTTCCTTGCTCATCGCTGGGGGAGTCCTGCTATGTGGCAACAGCCTTCTATGGGAGGAAAGGTAAAAGTCTACAAGTCTGCTTAGCACCTAAAGATATGGCAATAAGGAACATGGCATGTTTTCAATTCCTAAAGGACTATAGAAATATTATGATCACAATGAAAGTGAGGATGTGATGTATTATGTGGCATTAAGTATGTTTATATACTGAAATATACAGGGGTTGGACAATGAAACTGAAACACCTGGTTTTAGACCACAATCATTTATTAGTATGGTGTAGGGCCTCCTTTTGCGGCCAATACAGCTGTTCAGGTTGGTCTTGGGAATGGGACATAATTACTGCGTTCCTTGCCACAGTGGTCAGAGGGGAGTTTAAGCCATTCTTCTTGCAGGATAGTGGCCAGGTCACTACTTGATTGCTGGTGGAGGTTTCGTCCTTTCTTGGTTGGTATTGCTCTGACATTACCGCTGGATACCGTGGCCTCTGGATACATCACAAAGACTGTGCATGTCTTGGTCCCAGATGCCGCCCAGCCAAGGGACGTGCAACAAAACAATCTGTCCTCTTTTTGAACTCTGGTATGTTTAACCCCATAATGCTGTGTGCATGGCAAGTATTTTGAGTTTCAGAACTGTGCTCTTGACCTGCCTAACTGAACACCTTCACACTCTGCTCTTACTGGTTGCGATGTTGCAAATTTACTGAATAATTGGCCCACAAAGTGCTTGGTCCAATTTAGCCATGAGACCTCCCACACTAAAATGACAGGTGTTTCAGTTTCATTGTCCATCCCCTATATATTTATTAGAGTCACTTTCAAAAAAAATATTGGATCATATCAGGTTAGATCTTCATTTCAAAGCGGGGATACGGGAAGGTGCTTTGAGTTGGTGGTGGTAAAATATTTAGCACTGAGTGTAATCAGCGGGGTTCTCCTGTTCTGTGTAGGAGGGAGAGTGGGGGTGCGCTCCCTGTAAAAGGGGGGGGAGATATGTGACTGATACAGGGTGTGCATAATGATTGAGGGGTCTTGGTCATCTTGGGTGGAACGAGGAGGATCAGCAGTGGTGGATCGAAGAAATGCGAGAGAGAGGGGTTCTTTGTTCTCTAAGCGTGTTTGGGTTGTGTACGTAGAACACATAGGTAGTAGTGTTGCATCCACATCATTTGAATTGTTCGTTGATCCGCACAATACGACTTGCTGGTTCCTGTACTTATTGTTCACCGAGGAGGCAAGATAGACGACAGAAGGAGGTGTGGGATCACATGTGCTGTTTCGGTGAGTCCGGAAGATAAAGGGTTACAGGAACATAAAACGCTGCTAAATTAATGACAGATATATTGGTGAATATTTGCTGTGCTACTACACATACCTATGCAGTACGTTGCGTGCATCCCCGGTCTGTGGACTTTTGATTGGGTGTGTTAATTATTATGTGATTTTGACAATTTTATAACATCACTTATATGCAAAAGCATTGGACATCCTCAGAGAGGCTATGCTTCCTCGCGATTCGGGCTACCATAAACTTGAATATACAAAATCAACTAACACCACTATCTCTAAACATCGAAAAGGAACAAAACATCTGTGGTCCCCAATGTACTTACTCAGAGTATCACTCCTCTTAAACATCCTCTATCACTGTCACAGATTACAATATAATAAAACAGGACAACACATCCTATTCAGGACACTCGACTGGTCCACGACGGAGGGTAACTTTGAGTAAATAGTGTGTATAGCTGACTGCGAGGCTGGAAATACCCGTGGGTGTCACAACTCTTGTCATGTTTAGTTTTCAAGTGTCAGTCGTCGGGGCGTAGTGTGGCGTACCGAGGACTAAGGTGCTGGTATGAGGTCAAGATCCAGCCTGGTGGCCAATCTTCAATTAATATGCAAATTGCCACCATCATGAGACGATAGTATGGTGGCAAGTGTGAGTTGATTCGTCGCAGCTAGTCGAGACTACCATAGCAGGTCACGAGCACAGTCGCTTCAGCTGCTCAAACTCTATACTTGCAGCTTGTCACACAACAATATTGGTTGACATACCAGAGTCCACATGTGAGCGTATTCGTGACCCGGACCTTGCGACGGTTTACTCATTGAACCACCAACCACCCTTACAGTGGTCTTCTAAGAAATCACTCTGCTAGAAAGGGAAGAAAACACCAACCAGTATCTTTTGCAGAAAACAACAGATGCATATTAAAACATCAGATACACAGTATCATACTTTCACATCATTCCAAATTATAAATCACTTTTGCTTACCCCGTAATATCATACCACTCCATAGTATAAGACAACTAAACAACAAAATAATGAAAAGGATAAATAATAGTACTACATTAAGATTAAAATGGATATCTCTCCACCAGTTCACCCTCTATCACCACTTCCTCGTCATCATCTGTGTCAGGCCTTTGTAATAATGGCATCTGAACCTGTTCTCCAGGCATCACCACTCCAACCCATCTCAATATCATAGCCTTCAGCGTACAAAAGCAAAACATCACACACAGTGCTAAGAGAGCTGCTGCTAAAACCTGAACCATCATTGCTCCCAACGGCCGTAATTTCCTCCTTCTGATGGGCCAAACGCATCTCTTATAGTCTTCAATGCTTCTATGACACAGGAATAAAAGTATAACAAGCTTCCCCAGTTAAGTTTAAAGCTACAAATAGACCACCTTGTCTAGCCAAAATATAATCAAGAGCCATGTCATGTTTCAACAATGTCAATCTGGGACTTTTTTGAGTATTTGACAAATACGTGAACCCTTGTATAGTTTCATTTGCAAAATCCTGTAGGGTGTAGGTAATATTATCTATGTGCTCGGCCAAAACTGTCACACCGTACCATGGAAACAATCCTATACCCCACTTCTCTCCTACAATTATCCTCCAATGACAGGCCTCCAAATTGTGAAATTGTGCCATTTCCCTTTTCCTTCTATGTTCAGAAATAACCTCAGATTGGACCTCATCAGGTGCTTGACCTCTCTGGACAGTAAAAACCTCATAAGGAAGCTTCAATGTAGCCATATAACAGCATCCTATGCACCCATATGGTAGAAATATA
This sequence comes from Prochilodus magdalenae, assembly GCA_024036415.1. Lineage (NCBI taxonomy): Eukaryota > Metazoa > Chordata > Actinopteri > Characiformes > Prochilodontidae > Prochilodus > Prochilodus magdalenae. Next base: position 3,678 of record JAMWET010004545.1, read on the forward strand.
TATGCTTTATCACTGCAAACCCACCAAATATCCTTAAAATTTCTTATAGTCACATTTCCAGGCAAAACTTGGTTCTGTACCATCAAGGTTCTACCCTGTTTGTGATGTGGCACATGAAATATCACCTTATACAAGACATCAACCTTCGGTTTACGCTCATCTATCATATAGTCATCATAGTCTGACATTCCCATAAACATCCCCATTGTCTTATGAGTGCCATTTGAACAAAAATAACTTTTGGCCTTCACCGTTGTTACTACCATAGCATCAGGAATTGCTGTAATCATATTTTCATGCTGATCAAGCAGATTCACTTCTTCTGCTGACTGCTGCTGATATAACAGCCACGATAATGCATAAGACTGGCATGTAGCAAGTAATGGTTCTGGTACTGTTTCCATAATTAAAGGCCATATGCCTGATATTGACACTTTTATCACACATGGACAATAAATTCTCCTAACTGATCTGACGGAATGAGTTAACTGCTGGAACCAGAAGTTTCTAATAGCCCAAGGGTCTCTGATTTGTAATACTGAGGAATCAAATCCATATGCCTTCCATTTGGCTTCTCTCTTCTATAATGCATGATAATGGTCAGTCATGTCTTCTGGTGTCCAGTCAAAGTCAAAATAGTCCTCTTCCACCAACCTTTTTGCAACTGTGAAAACTCCTATAGGACTCAAATCCTTTATCATAAGTCTTACCTTACGAGTTATATAACTCCCTCTCCACACATTTCGAAATGGAACAAATTTAAACTCTGGATCAAAATAAGTACATGTATATTCCCCTTGCTCTTCCCATGTGACATTACGCACAAGGAGTGAACAATTGAACCACCTCATCCTTTTATATAGAAGATACTTCCTCTGATCAGGAGGCACACTATCAACGTCAGGTCCCTCTAGCAACACATCTTCCCTACGGCTGTTTTTCCAGTTGGGAGGATTATTACCACCGACATTAAATCTCCCACATTTACAGGGAAGACGAACCGCTCTTGCTAACTTTACTCTAATTACCGTCTTTAAAGAAGCTGATGTCGTATCATCTGAGGTGTCACTGTAGTTAAATGTGACACATTTATACCTTCAGTCACCTTCAGTACTGAACGAGTAGAATTCCCTAAGGTCACTTCCACTCTAGTTCTCGTAATGTTTTGGTGTGACCCTTTTCCGAACTGGTCTTTGTCTAACTGAATCTCTGACCTCTCCTGTAATGGAGTCACAACCCTTTGTAACTTTTGGCAGCTCATATTCGACTGTAACAGGCTCTGCTGTTTCTTGGAAAGTCAGCGTCTCTGAATCTTCTCTCCTGTCCATTAACTGTAGAGTCACCTCTGGCACTATCTTAGATATGCTCCATCCCCACACTAACACTATCCCCCATATGGACAATCTCCTCCCCTGTATTTTGACTCTTGTCCCTTGACTCATCTGCATCTGCATACTCTTCCCCATTTTCTTCTGGATCCTGTGAGCCTTCAACATCTCTGCTCTGTGAGCATGGCACCTCCTCCCTTTGTGCTTTAACAAAATGCGATAAATGAAACCACGTTGGAGACCCCTTAACCTGGACCGCAGTTCCCGTACTGTGGACAACTTCAAATGGTCCTTCACGGCGTTCGTTATACCACTTTCTTCTAAAGACCTTCACGAACACCTTGTCCCCAGGCTGCACTGTGCTCCTCTTTTACTCATCCAGCCTTTTTTTGCACCTCCTCTTTCCTTTGCCTGTCAGAAACGTCCGTTAGTACGCAAACAAGGGTTGGCATCCGCCTTCCCGTAACCAACTCATGAGGTGTCATATGTAAATCACGCAGCTCACTCGAGTGACACACCATTAATGCAAATGGAAGTGCTGCTATCCAATTTAAACCCTAAAAATAAGATTTTTCAAAACACCATTCATTTTTTCACTAATCCCTTGACTTTGTGGATGGTACACCGCACCAAGACGCTGTTTAATACCCAGTTTTTGCAAAATCAATTTCACCATCTTATCCACAAACTCTTTCCCATTATCTGAGGACATCCGGTCTGGAAGTCCCCAACTGCTTATGACCTCCCTACACAAAAACCTGACAACTGACTGGTGTCGTTCCTTTTGGTAGGACAAGCCTCCACTCGCTTACTTTCTGTCAACAAACACGCTTCGGTTAACCCCACAAGTCAAGCAAGCTGTGCAGACGCAGGATGCGATACTACTTCAGCCTTCTCCACAACAAACCCCTCTCCTTGGCCTTTTACTACTGCATAGGCAGCACTCAGTTTATCTCCCACATGATAACAGTGATGGGTCCTGTTATCGTGTGGGAGATAAATTGAGTACTTCTGCTGGAACATCAGCTACTACTTCATTCACTGCTCTCAGATCATGTACCAGATGATAAGAATCATCCGGCTTCTTCACAAGTTACAAAGGCGTGTTACTCTGAGGGTTCTGTGTTACAAATTAAACTTCTTAAAACTATTTAGATTACTCCACTCCCCTTTATTCAATAAATCACTATTTCACAACAGCCAGTAAAAACTACAGGAACTTGTCAACTTCAAAGGAATTGAAACCCAATGTAATAGCAAATCAAAGTCTTAATAAATCAAGCCCACACAATAGAACTCACCTATGCAGCCCTCAACCAAATTTCAACCAAAGAAGTATATGCCATCAGTGAATGAACTGCTCAGTCTGTTGCCAAGTTTCTACAGCATGTAGTATACACAAATGAATGTAGTCTATTATCCTTAATTTGAGAAATATTCTTATAACATCCCATACATGAAAGCAGACTACATGTATATCAACGATAATGGCTATAAATGAATAAACACACTTATATATAAATGCAGATATTCAGTGGAAAGAGTTTGTGAATAAAACCCTCGTCTTAGGTTGTAAATGGTGACGTCAGTGGACCTCAGTCGCTCAGGCCAGCTGGCCCAATCGTCCAAGGCCCTCCTTTTTCTCTTCCTCCTCTTTCCCAATCTCACACCCCCCAACCACAGAGAGGGAAAGACACACAGGGATTTAACACCTTATGAACCCAGTACGCAACAACCCACAATGCAATTCAATATAATTCACGCCCATTATCTACCAACACTTTTACTGCCTCCGAAACAAAAAGTCTCTAAATACCTGATTATGATTTCATCACCGGTAAAGAAATGCTCAGTATATTATACTCTAAGGACATCCTAAATCATCCTATACTTTATCATCACCCACAAGCTATATTTCCTAATACGCTTCTCCTCCTTTTATCGTTTTCCCTATCTTCTCACATATTTAGTTTACCCCTGCATATACTCACTAATCCCTCCACTTCTCTACAAAATCACAAAACGTCCATTCTTGGGGGCTCATGCAAGTTGACCCCTACGTCCCCCCAAAAGAGGCTCTAGTCCTCATAATCTGAGGCTCATAATTGTTTTCTAAAAATTAACCAAAATGTCTCTCAAGAAGGCTCATAAAATTTGAATAAAAGACAAGATATCTGTCCTTATGCATTACTAAACCTATCATTCTCCACAACAACCGCTATTTACCTATTCTCATAAAAACATTTAGGAATTCCAAGTTTTACCAAGTTTTCACACATGAAGCACACACACAAAGGAATACTGCAACACACACCACACAGAGACCAGCTCCTCGCAAACACTGAGTACACTGCAACAAGCTCCTCACAGACACACACTTACAGCATACGCAGAGAGGACATATACAAAGAGGCGGGACAATCCCCCACAGACCAGGCTCACACACACAGAACGCACAGAGACCCTTCCCTATAGCATGCTTTTCCTCTTTTCACTTCTCTTTATTTCTCTACTCTTTTAACTACTCTTATTTACCCTTCACTTGTCCTTCTCTATTTTAAACTCTTTCAGTCTATCTAATTGACCTTGGCCAAGGCACCTTTTCCTTAATTTTAAGCTAATTCTTTATAGGTAGTGTTCACACCCGGGACTAGAATAGCACATGTCTTACAGATTAACACAGAAAAGGGCCCTATCTGTGAAACCTTGCATGGTGCTACTGAAATATAATGCTACTAAATACACTATACCTCTTTCTCTACTCTCACTACCAAATGCCCTGGGCCCAGGCTGTTTTCCTCTGATTTGAACTATTACACGTATTTCTCGAGCCCAAAGTTTCACGCCGTGAAGAATGGAGAACACATGACTTACTGATAACGAGATAATGGTAACGTTGTGCTGCATAATGCTAATCAATCTCACTTTAACGTTACTCCTTAGGTTATTACACTTCCTTGTCTATTCTCTTCTTTTTTACCTCTATTTTACCTCTTTAGACCTCTTTATTCTTGTCCAAATTTACCCTTGGGCCCAAATGTTTTTCCCCCACTTTTCCTTAATACAAATTCAACTACATCTCAAAGCCAACTTTCACACAGTGACTAAAACACATGACAAGATAAAGCGGCCATTGATCCCTGTCACACTCACATGGTGTTATGTAGCACACTGATACCGTTAGTAATTTAGGCTATTCTACACTTATACTTCAACTAGTCCTTTTCCTTTTCTATCTTCAGTACACTGCCCCCTATTGCGGTGTGCAATAAACCCAATTTAGAACAGAGATGCACTCCAACACCGACACAGCATGGCATATACACACAAAGGATCTTTACGGTGCGACTAAACAGCAAACACACAACAGCCCCAACAAACGAACCAGCGCCCAATCATATGAGAAATGCTCACCCTATTCATAAAAAACACGTTTTGGTTGTCTTGGTTACTGTCTTGGTTAAATATGATGCTACTTTATTCCAGACTGCATTTTACAAGCGCTTGTGAGAGGTCCACTTCCAATCTGGCCTCTCCCATACAGCTCAAGTTTTCAACCTTATATAGGGTGTTTTTCAACATATAGAAAACATCTGGACTTCGTCTCTGTAATGTCTGTGTGTGACTGTTTGTGTATGTGTGTCCGTCTGTGTATGTATGTGTGTATGCGTGTCCATCTGTGTGTGTGTGTGTGGGTGTGTATGTGCGTAGGTGTATGTGCGTGTGTGTGTGTGTGTCTGTCTGTCTGTCTGTCTGTCTGTGTATGTGTATGTGTATGTGCATGTGACAAAATAATTCCCAAAACTTTTGTCCTCAACATTTCTGTTTTCTGCATCTTTAGAGCCATCACATCTTCAAGCACACATCGTTCTAAACGTATGGAGATTGGGGGTCTTACTCTGGGTTTTATAGGATGGATCTTGGCCATTGGCACCTGTTTTCTGCCTATGTGGAGGGTCACTACTTCCTCTGGATCCTCAACCTACTTCTTCGGCCCTTGGATGAAGTGTATTATGCAGAGCACTGATAAGATGGAGTGTAAGGTCTACAAACCCGTGGATATTTTCCCCTTCCCAGGTCACCGGACAGCCTGTATCTCCACTATCATCTCCATCGCCCTAGGTGTGCAGGCTCTGATAAACTTCATTAGGAGGAAGAAGGGTTTATTTTGTTGTACTTACGTGGATGATGATAAAACTAGACGCATTGAATTCAAGGCATCAAAGGCAGTAATCACATCCCTGGCTGGGGTCCTCTACGTTATTGCTGGCATTGTGCTGGTCATCCCTCTGTCCTACTTCAATACCATCAACGACTCCAAGGATTCTGATTGGAACATGACTCAGCACAGTTATCTTGAAGCATCAACTTACATTGGCTTTGCAGCTGCTGCTCTGCTCATCATTGGAGGGTTCCTGCTTTGCTTCTCCTATTTTGCACGAAGCAGGGACTAAAAATCCACAAAAATGGGCTGCTCCATCGGCAGCTATGGCTGGAAGGCAGAGGTGGCAAGTAATAAAGTACAAATAGCTAGTCACTGCACTTAAGTAGGTTTTTTTAGGTATCCATACATTACGTGAGTGTTTCTGTCACCTAACTTTTACTAACTACATTCTCAAAACAGACTTACTACCAAAAATCTCTATTCAGGCTCTTAAAGAAGTGCAAATCAGAATCCTATTGGCTGAGTGAACCTGTGATTGACTACTACCCCCAGCAGCGAATACGCGGGAAGCATAGACGTGATGCATCTAAAAGCAGCCCTCACCTGTGGCCCCCGACGCAGACCTGATATGCTAACCGTAATGTAGGGGTTAAACCAGCGACAGTGAAAATGAAGGTAGCTGTTCCACCTTGATAATGTAGCAGCCATGTTCAGATGAGTGAACTGGCGCTGTGTGTGACAACATGACTTTTGTCTGCCTTATGTAGCCCCCTGTCTGAAAACAGGTCCTACTCTGACCCTTGTCTTACATAAAGGAGTCAACCGCTCTGTTGTTCGGTACTGACTGCTAAATCAGCATTTTGTTTTCTTAAGAGATTCAAGCAATGTCCTTATCAAATTCTGGATGATGCATGAGGACCTAGTATAAATCAGCCTGTATGTTTCATAGATGCGCATGTTTAAACAATGTTTAAAAAATATTTTAAAAGAAAAACTTTAAGTACATTTTCTAGTGCAGACTTTTATACTTCCACTGGAGTAAAAAATGTAGATCAAACTTATCAAAAGTATATTTTTGCTGTTTTACTTAATTAAAGTAAGGGACCTGTGTACGGTTGCCGCCTCTGCTGGATGGTCTGTGTTTGAAGTGGTAAAAAAGAAAAATGTTTCTGAGCAGAGCAGCTTTCAGTAAAGTTTTCAGTATTTGCTTAGTGCTTTATTAGCTGTTTGCTTCTAGAGTTGCTTTATTAATGTACCTGTTGTTAAAAATAAATCTGAAGTCATCATCTTTTTAAACAAGCGGGAATTAAACTAATTATTGGGCATAAATTACCCTGTATTGTTGTTACTGTTCCTCTTCTATGCATGTCTTTTTTACTGCTTTTTTAATGATGTGTTCTATATGGACATATATTTTGCGTGCTATCATTAATAAACTGAAATATGATACCCAGAAAAATGTGAAGCATACTTTTTGCACAGATCATATCACTGTTAAATTGAGCAGATAAAAAGTAACACACACACATACACACACACGCACACACACACACACACACACACACACACAAACACACACACACATAAACACATACATACACACACAAACACACACATACACATGCAAACACACACACACACATACACACACATAAACACATACACACACACACATACACATACACAAACACACACACATAAACACATACACACACAAACACATACACATACACAAACACATACACACGCACGCACACACACACACTCACACACACACAAACACATACACACATACACACACACACATACACGCACACACGCATCCACATACACACACACACACACACGTAAATACATGCACACATACACACACACACACACACACACGCACACACACATACACACACACACACACACACATACACACTGGCAACAATCTCAGTAAGAATCAGCCTCATCCAGCATACTTCTAATCCTGATCATAGTGATTATGAAGCAAACCCAAGAACTGCACAAGTTGGTAAAGGACAATGTTCAGTGAAGCAGGCTGAAGCAGACTCAGTATTACAATACAGCTATAAAAATAGAAGTCACCCAAGAAGAAGAACTCGTCTAGATCAAGGCTCAACCAGTGTCTCGGGCTGATCCTGGAGTTTCTGGCGAGATTTCTGAGAGGGGAAAAGGTCAGAAATCCAGACCTGAACATGGTGAATTACACAATAAAGTTGTATGCTGTGTAACTGACCACATGAACAGTTAATACCGCCCAGCATAGTTTTACTTCCTTCTATACAGAGGAGAGACACTAGCGAGAGACACAGAAACCGTGAGAAAGTAAGAAAAGTAAGATGTTGAGACACCCTGTTTGCATTCATGTGGCTCCAGTGGTTAAGATATAGCAGATGTGTGCAGCAGATACGTTTGTGTTCACCCCCTACTTCCCTAGTTGGCTGGCACAGCGAATAAACAACATAAAAAGAGGCACTGAGGATCTTTTCATCATCACATACATGTCTGCGTACATACATTCATAGTCTGACTAATTTACACAAACTCTTCATTCTTTAGTCGGTGGCTATGTCTAACTCATCTGTGCATTGTATGACCCTCGCATGGTGGTTTCAGTTTAGTTTAGTTTAGTTTCAGTTCTTTAAGGAAACCAGAGTGTTTCCAGAGTGCAGTCAACAGAGGGTACCTTCATGCACATGTTGATAAGGCCTGTATAGGCATAGGACACAATTACATCATAAAGGTCCAGTATAACTTTTATCTGTGTTAGATTTCTGATATAGTTCATCTTAGCATTTTACACAGGCTTTATTTGTTACTGTGTCTGTAGGACTGATATATGTACATAACATCAGTTTCGATTGGCTGCCCTGTAGTGTGCCTCATTTAAAAAGGGCTCTGTGCCAAAACCCTGCTCATGAGTACTGCGTAAACATGCAGAGTGAAACTGCTCTGGTCACTGATACCACACAAACAATCAATATAATACAAGCAGCAATTTCTATATGTGTACTGTGTGGAGTCGGAAGTGAGTGATATGCCTTGAAACCTTAGCAATGCTTGCATTCCAAAAAGTGAGTAAAAAGAGATTCCTTGTAATACTTATTATCAAATACCTAAACAGATCCTGTATAAATAAAGGCAGAAGTTGAGCATTAGTGTTGATTTGGGCTTTTTCAGACCGAGTCTACATTTACAGCCCAAGTAAATGACTCTAATAGTCACATAGACATACTGTAAATATCAATATCAAGAAAGGAGGCATTGCTTTTTGAGACTCAAATATCTCAAATATCTAACTCCACCACATTTCAAACTCAAATATCTCACTTTAACTCCACCATCACATTTCAAACTCAAATATCTCACTTTAACTCCACCACATTTCAAACTCAAATATCTCACTTTAACTCCACCATCACATTTCCAACTCAAATATCTCACTTTAACTCCACCACATTTCAAACTCAAATATCTCACTTTAACTCCACCACATTTCAAACTCAAATATCTCACTTTAACTCCACCACATTTCAGACTCAAATATCTCACTGTAACTCCACCACATTTCAAACTCAAATATCTCACTTTAACTCCACCACCACATTTCAAACTCAAATATCTCACTGTAACTCCACCACATTTCAAACTCAAATATCTCACTTTAACTACTCCACCACATTTCAAACTTAAATATCTCACTTTAACCCCACCACATTTCAGACTCAAATATCTCACTGTAACTCCACCACCTTTCAAACTCAAATATCTCACTTTGACTCCACCACATTTCAAACTCAAATATCTCACTGTAACTCCACCACCACATTTCAAACTCAAATATCTCACTTTAACTCCACCACATTTCAAACTCAAATATCTCACTTTAACTCCACCACATTTCAAACTCAAATATCTCACTTTAACTACACCACCTTTCAAACTCAAATATCTCACTTTAACTCCACCACATTTCAAACTCAAATATCTCACTTTAACTCCACCACATTTCAGACTCAAATATCTCACTTTAACTCCACCATATTTCAAACTCAAATGTCTCACTTTAACTCCACCACATTTCATACTCAAAATATCTCACTTTAACTACACCACATTTCAAACTCAAATGTCACTTTAACTCCACACATTTCACTCAAATATCTCACTTTAACTCCACCACCACATTTCAAACTCAAATATCTCACAGTAACTCCACCACATTTCAAACTCAAATATCTCACTTTAACTCCATCACATTTCAAACTCAAATATCTCACTTTAACTCCACCACAGTCAAACTCAAATATCTCACTTTAACTCCACCACATTTCAAGCTTAGATATCTCACTTTAACTCCACCACATTTCAAACTCAAATATCCCACTTTAACCCCACCACATTTCAAACTCAAATACCTCACTGTAACTCCACCACATTTCAAACTCAAATATCTCACTTTAACTTCACCACATTTCAAGCTCAAATATCTCACTTTAACTCCACCACATTTCAAACTCAAATATCTCACTTTAACTCCACCACATTTCAAACTCAAATATCTCACTTTAACTCCACCACCTTTCAAACTCAAATATCTCACTTTAACCCCACCACATTTCAAACTCAAATATCTCACTTTAACTCCACCACCTTTCAAACTCAAATATCTCACTTTAACTCCACCACCTTTTAAACTCAAATATCTCACTTTAACTACACCACATTTCACACTCAAATATCTCACTTTAACTCCACTACATTTCAAACTAAAATATCTCACTGTAACTCCACCACATTTCAGACTCAAATATCTCACTTTAACTCCACCACATTCAAACTCAAATATCTCACTTTAACTCCACCACCTTCAAACTCAAATATCTCACTGAAACTCCACCTTATTTCAAACTCAAATATCTCACTTTAACTCCACCACATTTCAAACTCAAATATCTCACATTAACTCCACCACATTTCACACTCAAATATCTCACTTTAACTCCACCACATTCAAACTCAAATATCTCACTTTAACTCCACCACCTTCAAACTCAAATATCTCACTGTAACTCCACCACATTTCAAACTCAAATATCTCACTTTAACTCCACCACATTTCAAACTCAAATATCTCACTTTAACTCCACCACATTTCAAACTCAAATATCTCACTTTAACTCCACCACATTTCACACTCAAATATCTCACTTTAACTCCACCACATTTCACACTCAAATATCTCACTTTAACTCCACCACATTTCAAACTCAAATATCTCACTTTAACTCCACCACATTTCAAGCTTAGATATCTCACTTTAACTCCACCACATTTCAAACTCAAATATCCCACTTTAACCCCACCACATTTCAAACTCAAATACCTCACTTTAACTCCACCACATTTCAAACTCAAATATCTCAATTTAACTTCACCACATTTCAAACTCAAATATCTCACTTTAACTCCACCACATTTCAAACTCAAATATCTCACTTTAACTCCACCACCTTTCAAACTCAAATATCTCACTTCTTTCCACCACATTTCAAACTCAAATATCTCACTTTAACTCCACCACATTTCAAACTCAAATATCTCACTTTAGCTCCACCACATTTCAAACTCAAATATCTCACTTTAACTCCACCACCTTTCAAACTCAAATATCTCACTTTAACTCCACCACATTTCACACTCAAATATCTCACTTTAACTCCACCACATTTCAAACGCAAATATCTCATTTTAACTCCACCACATTTCACACTCAAATATCTCACTTTAACTCCACCACATTCAAACTCAAATATCTCACTTTAACTCCACCACATTTCAAACTCAAATATCTCACTTTAACCCCACCACATTTCAAGCTCAAATATCTCACTTTAACTCCACCACATTTCAAACTCAAATATCTCACTTTAACTCCACCACCTTTCAAACTCAAATATCTCACTTTAACTCCACCACATTTCACACTCAAATATCTCACTTTAACTCCACCACATTCAAACTCAAATATCTCACTTTAACTCCACCACCTTCAAACTCAAATATCTCACTGAAACTCCACCACATTTCAAACTCAAATATCTCACTTTAACTCCACCACATTTCAAACTCAAATATCTCACTTTAACTCCACCACATTTCACACTCAAATATCTCACTTTAACTCCACCACATTTCACACTCAAATATCTCACTTTAACTCCACCACATTCAAACTCAAATATCTCACTTTAACTCCACCACCTTCAAACTCAAATATCTCACTGTAACTCCACCACATTTCAAACTCAAATATCTCACTTTAACTCCACCACATTTCACACTCAAATATCTCACTTTAACTCCACCACATTTCACACTCAAATATCTTACTTTAACTCCACCACCTTTCAAACTCAAATATCTCACTTTAACTCCACCACCTTTCAAACTCAAATATCTCACTTTAACTCCACCAACACATTATGCGACATTTGCCATTCTTTTATATGCACGTAACTAACATGTCAAAAGGAAACAAGTTTATTGATGGATTCCTGGCATCCATGGGAATGTCCATTTCAGGCCTGGACTACATGAAGGACCTCCTGGAGGAAGGCAGGTAGAGCAGGGCGGGGTTAATGCAAACACTGACTGACAATCACACATCAAAGCTTCAGTGACCAGATCAAACGTATTGTTCCTGACTTTGTGGGTAAATAGACCACCATATAGAAACATGTCCACATGCCCTCCTGACTGGCGAGGGTCTTTCTCTGAATGTGTATAAACACTGTTTCCTGTACAGTAGATTAGTTTAGGCTGGTTTATGTTTATGAACAGAGACCTACAGATGCAGGACAGTAGGAGAACTCATGTGTGAACCTTTAAAACAAGTTTTTATTCAGCCTCTTTTATGTAACTAAGTTGCAAATAAATCTTAAACTGAAACTTTACTTGTTTTCAAAAAGTTATTTTATAGTTCTAGCTAATGGAACCTGTTCTCCTTCAGGGTTCTGTGTTTATGAGCATTTGAATAGACATCACTGTTAGACTAATGAATGAGCTTCTACTAAAGACTCGAGGACTGAGAGACACAGTCTCTTCTCCTACACTGAGCTGATGAAGAGTCCTGTTCCAGAAATGATAATAGGACATTAGAGCCATAATAAATCATGCTCCTGTTACTCTCCATACTTAAGTACATTTGAAGGTAAATACTTTAGTACTGTTACTCCAGAGAAGGTCTAAAGGGAGGACTTTTACTTTTACTCAAGTAATATTTTATCTTGGCTATCTCTACAAAGCACCATTAATACTCTGTACAGTTACATTACAGGCTAAGCCTTTGTGTATATCTAATGTCCAAGACCCAACAAACCAGCATGCAGACATTAGATACCATGTGTGTACCTGTAATCTTGTGGCTACAGCTTCCACACTATCCCATTCTCACACGTGCTTCTCAGAGGTGACTCCAACCTCACAAGAAAGGCAATGATGAGCACAGCCTGTCTGTAGAGGGCGACAGAGATTTGAGAATTATTGACAGGTTCACTACACTGACATACCAATAGTCATGGGACAGCAGTATATACACTGATTATGAAGTGGTGTTACCTCAGGGCATGGTTTGGGAACACCCACACCTGTATATTTAGTGGAGTGTTATCTAGTGGGGGAAGCTGAACACTGGCTACCGTGCTCATGGCAAGGCAACTTGAGTTACTGGAGTTTGAATGAGGCATGAAAGTGGGGGCCAGACAGATGGGACTTCTGTAGTTGTTCAAACATGTAACATTACTCGATCGACAGTGTCATGTTTGAACCAGGAATATGTCATAAAAAGCATTACCACTCACAGTGGACAGTACAGTGGCCATACACAGGTGCTTTACGATTTCGATCAGCAGCATCTGACTAGAATTGGCCATGCAAACAGACAAGCAATTCTGGCAGAAATCACATCCATGTTTAATGCAGGAGAGCCCACACACATAACCCCCAGGTCAGTTCAGCGTTCTTTAGTTTTCATGGCATATGGGAGCCAAAGACCCACCAGAGTGCCTCCGTTAACATCATAACACAGGACACAGTGTCTCACATGTGTCATGGTCTGATGAGTCACAGTACCAGTTGTTGCAGGCTGATTGTAGGGTTTTTGTGTGGCACAGACCCAATGAAGTCATGGACCCCAGTTGTTAACAAGTCACTTTGCAGGCTGGTGGTGGTTCCATAGTAGTGTATGGGGGAATCTAATGGCATTGACTGATGCCAACTATGTTTCTCTGCTATGTTGCTCTAATCATTTGCAGCCATTCATGGACTTATAAACATGATGGGATTTTCTGCAAGATAATGCGACGAATGGTTTGTCCTGCAGTCCTACAAGTAGGATTTGTCTTGTTAGTGTCTATGAAGGCAGAATGTGTAGGATTAGTTGTGTTAAATTCCTTAAAGGCTGAATGTCTAGGATTAGTCATGTTAGTATCCTTAAAGGCAGAATGTGTAGGATTTGCCATGTTAGATTTCTTAAAGGCAGAATGTGTAGGATTAGTCTATTAGGTTTATTAAAAGCAGAACATGTAGAATTAGTTGTATAAGTTTCCTTAAAGGCTGAACATGTAGGATTAGTCATGTTAATTTCCTTAAAGGCTGAATGTGCAGGATTTGTCGTGTTAGGTTTCATAAAAGCAGAACATGTAGGATTTATCATGTTCTGTGGTGTACTAGTAAAGGTAGACTTACTTCCACACAGGCGGTGTACAGGCGGTATAGAGCGCTCAATCTTTTCAAAAGCTTGAAGGGCCCCAAATGCATGGTTGCTTTAACAGTGATTTCCTCTAGGGCTCTGTGAAGAGGAAGTTCCACATTGAACCACATCCGGTGTGCTTTTATAATGTAGCTGCTTTACCTTTAGCTGTGCTACCAGACAATGACAAGCTGCTTATTCCTTTCCACCTCATTTCTGCACAGAGTATACAGGACAGCTGTAGTGTGGCCATATCCCATATACTGTAGATTACAATCATCTGATAACAAAAGAAACTGCATTCTGGGCAAAAGAACACCATGCAGGATTCGCAGGACCACTCTCTAGAGGATCGAAGGTAAAAAGGCCCCTGAAAAGGGCCCCTCGGCTCAACATCTACTAAAAGATATAGCAGAAAGTATTATGTTTTAGATCCTTGAAAAGAAGTATAGTAATATTATGAGTCCAAGGAATCTTTGTGTAAGGCGTTGTGTAAGTGTACTTTGTGATGTACTGACTGTGTGCTTGTACAGATTCTTTCAAACCACATATTGGATCAAATCAGTTTGGACTGGGGCATGCCTACGAATGGTACGAGAGCTACTTATATCGTCACTGTCCAAAGAAAAACATGTATCTCAGTGTTTTTTTGATTTGGACTTTTATGCATACCATTTAAACATAACAGCTGCTGTTTACACTGTGTGAAAATTTCATGATGAATGAACCAACGGAAGTGGCCCAGTCCCCTGGTTAAAAGTGTGGTTCCATTGACTTACATAATAATTAAGTCCTTCTCCCTCTCCTGTAAAGTTACGATATGCAATAACCATGTCTGCCAACTAGTTTATCTGTCTCTCAACTCCAGTAAACACATGGTGGACACACCACAAAGCAAAAACTGAGAGGATTCGGAGCTCAGTTGACTGAAAAATGGGAATATCAGTTCAGATATTCAGGAGAGTAGGATTTGGCTTACATTTTACATTTACATTGGAATGTCTGTCTTGTTATTTGGACTGTAGTACATATTTAAACACATTTTCAACGGTGCCAAAATCTAACCAAGTAGCATTACTAATGCTGTAGAGTATGTATCATAAGATAATACATCTAGTTAATACTTTAGTGCAATTACTTCAAAATACATAATCTGACATATCCTGCTGTACAGTGATGTGTGTATATTTTGTGTATTTATTTTTATGCATCGTTTAAACAGAGCAGGTTACACTGTGTGAATATTTCGTGATGAATGGACCAACAGAAATGACCCAAAAGTCTGGCTCCATTGACATTAAAATTGAGTTAGATTTATCCACAGTTAGCAATGTGTTCTAAAACTACCTGTACTGCAGGTAGTTGCTTTGCTAGTAGCTTTACTGAAGGATTTCCATTTTGGGTGACTTACTTGGACAGAGCTTGGTTCTAATCGAAACTGTGCCTCTTCAGCATGTTGTTCTTATGACCATTTGAATAGACATCAGCTAGTAGCTGGTTCTTTCTGGTAGAGGTTGAGATTTCAACAATTTAGTTTCTTTAGTGTGTTTAAAAACGAGGATGACCGCTTAGACAAGGTAAGTTCCTACTACACTACCTGTCTCTAAAATGCTTTTAAAAGCTTCTTGTTTTTGTTTCCTGTTACAGAAAAGTACAGCTACAGGGCAATAAGTAGCGTAATAAGAGTGAATGTAATTTATTAGCTTCTACCTCTGTCCATTAGCGTGCACTCATACATACCAAGCATCAGCAGAGGCACACAGTGTAGGGTCTGTAAGATTAAAGAAAAGTGGTTTCCTCTGGGTTCCAGAAAGAGCTTATTCACAGAAACCAAACCACACCCTGAGGGGTAGAGGAGATTATTTCTACAGTAGTTTAAAATCATTTAGTTTGGTGAAAAAAGGTTAAGCAAAAAGCAGTTTTTAGTGAATTCTGTATGGTTTTAATTTGAAAACAATACAAAAAAACCCCACAATTTCCAAGTCAAGTAGGTTTATTGTCAGGTGCAGCACATAAACATTTAACGATAAATAGATTACAACTAAAACAAGAACGAGCGTATACTGATTGTAAAAAACACTAAACATAAAACAGATGAACGAAAGACATACGATAAAATGAAAATCTACAAGCTAGATACAAATGTACTAATGAGCATGGACGTCCCTGAAAAAGACAGTGTCTAAAAGGCAGCACATGGTGCTCTAAAATGTGTTCAGTGTTAATGGTGCATTTACAGATCTGTGAGTTACCAGTCCAAGCCAAGTCCAGATGCTGGTTTTTCAACTTTACACTGGTAACAATCTGAATCTGAACGGTCCCTTTCCTCTTCAGAGTGGAGAACATGAAGTTTGTAAATTTGACTCATCAGACCACAGTACAGGTTTCCACTGTGCACTGGTCTATTCCAGATGATCTCTTTGTTGACATATGACCTCCACTTTACATAATACATGTCTAGTTTGTTGAAGCTATGTAGTTATTTCCTATGTGGGTATTATGTATTATTACCAAAAAAACCCACCTTCCGTGTTTGGCTGAAATGGTGAAAAGACCAAAGTATTTATATTCTAATGATGCTGTTAACTTTTTCTGTTCCCGGATGCAGGATGGAGTCGTGTCCGCATCCTCCTTTAGAAACACAAACCCCAAATTTTACAACGAAATATTAAAACCGCAGCCAGTGTGGAGTGAGGTGCGCTTTGTGAATGCAGGACCCATGTCGACTGGGATGTGTTATTTTTGTTATACTGTGCTTGACTGGTGTGTCTGCTGGGAAATTAAATAATTCAATGTTCAGTATATAGTTTAAATTGTAATCTAGTAATTGTAAAACAAGTTTAGCCCTTTTTGATTTATGCATTGTTAAAAAAAAAGGCAAAATAATGAAAGACTGTGAAAAAGCGTGTTTGCTGTTCATCCTTCAGCCAAATGTTTCATCTTGCTCAGTTTGGTTTTTGGTCAAAAATGTTATTTCGATGCATCCCTAATATTACTGTAACAGGGAGTTTGAGGCAGGTTGCAAAAGCAAAGTGGTTTTATTAGGGGTTGTGCAGGTATCAGTGTCAAAACATGCAGGAGACAGAACACAGGCAGGCCTCATCAGAGACATATCCATACAGACAAAACCCAGAAACCAAAGCAAGGGTCAAAACCATGGAAACCAACACGAACACTCTGTGTACCACGAGTCAAGAGCAGAGGAACACACGGCTCAGAACTCTGGTGGGAATACAGAGACTTGGCAACCAAGCTGAGCAAACCATGGGGTACAATGGCAGTCCTAATGAGGTGTGAGAGTGCGTGGAGCCAGGGTGGAGCAGGAAAAGCGGTGCAGTAACATCTAGGCACCAGAGAGGGCGGTATGTGACATATGCGGTCCATAGATCATATAAGCAAGCACAAACCTGCTTTTTTGAGGAACAGTGTTTTTAAACTGCTGGATTTTTTGCAGGATGCATTTTTTACATTTTGCTCATAACTAAGTACGACTGCATCCCATTCATACTGTATATTCACCCATTAGGGTTAGGGTTAGAGGGTTAGGGTTAAGTCACAAGTTCAGGTTTGATTTGTCATTTGCACAGATTATCAGGATGTTTACGCTTTGAAATGCTTGTGGTGAAGCTCAGGTTAATACACTACAGCAGGGCAACATTAATATACATACTAACTAAACATTAAATAAACAGAGATATATTAAATTTAATCTAAGCATTCACTAATAAACTCTCTGACATTATGTTCCTCAGGCAGCAGGACGGGGAGGTGCGTTTTATTGCTCCTGTCCCTACTGCTTTTGGAATGTGCTGCTGCAGTCAAATTCAGAATGACTGTACATATATATATATATATATATATATATATATATATATATATATATATGTATATATACAGGTGCTGGTCATAAAGTTGTATTATCATGAAAAAGCTGATTTATTTCAGTAATTCCATTCAAAAAGTGAAACTTGTATATTATATTCAGTCATTACACACATATTGATATATTTCGAGTGATTATTTCTTTTAGTTTTGATGATTATAACTGACAACTAATGAAATATATATTAAACATACATATAAATATATATAAAATATATAACGTATATATAAAATAAGGATAACGATGAAAAAGCACAACATAACATACTGGTCAAATTCTGGTCAAAGTAGATTATAAATCACTGCCTGATGTACTTGAGTTTTACCAACAACAGCTCAGTACCTACCATCCTGAAGTTTAGGGGACTGCAGGTTAGGGAACCAGCCTTGTGACCAAAGCGTTGCCGGTTAGATTCCCTGAACTGACAGTAACGACTGATGTGCCCTTGAACAAGGCACCTAACCTCCAACTGCTCCCTGTGCACTATGGACAGGGCTGCCCATGGCTCTGGGCAAGTGTGCTCACTGCCCCCTAGTGCATAATGACTAAAATGCGGAAGACAAATTCCTCTGTGTTAAAAATCACAAATGGCACAAAATTTGTATGTGTCTTCCTGTTAGGAAGGAAATTAGGACTTGTATTAAGACCCCTTTGTTTGCCCTGTCTGTTTGTGAAGTCTCTGTTTTTTTCACCCTGTGTTAGTTCTGGTCTGTTGTACCTTTGTTAGAGCCTAGCTGTTTTACCTGTGTAAGTCATAACTGTGTTTTCCTTTCAGTTCTTGTTTTCATTGTTTTGTAGTGTTGTGTTTGGTTGTGTTTTTCTTCTGTTCTTGACCCTGGTTTTGTTTCTGATTTCAATTTATGGACATGTCTTCAATGATACCCCTAATGCCAATAAAACCACTATGCACTTGCATCCCGCTTCGACCAATATGTTACACCTGTCTTCTAATTGTAGTAATCAGTAATCAGTGAGGACCAAGATTGTGATGCAGGTCACACTTTTTAAAACAGGGATGACAATGTTGGATATTAATTACAGCCCTGCACAACATATACAGCCTAAATGGCAACCGCATGGTGCACTGAGAAGCTTAATAGTTATTGGTTCTCAACCTCTCCTTTTATATTTTCAGAGCCATAACATCCACGAACAATCACCACTTCAAAAGAATGAAGATTGCGGGCATTGCTATGGGCCTGATAGGATGGATGTTGACTATCGTGATCTGTTTTGTGCCTAAGTGGAAGGTCAAAACTTCCGTTGGATCCCCGACCTCCTTTGAGGGCCTCTGGAAGAGCTGTGTTATGCAGAGCACTGGACAGTTGGAGTGTAAGGTCTACGAATCCAGCCGTGATGTCCCTGCAGATCTCGAGGTTGCTCGTGTCTTAACTCTCAGCTCCATCTTCATGGCTCCACTGGCTTTCATGAACTTCATTAGAAGGTCAAAGGCTTATATGTATGTTGCAAGGTGCATTAAGGACCAGGCATCAATGGAAAACATCATGATGAAGTCTGGAATGTTCTTAGCATCTGCTGGTTTTATGCTTGCCACCTCCCTGTACTGGACGACCGATGCCATTGTCCGGGACTCCAATAAATCCAACCTGAATGAGACTCCACAAAGTGGGCCTGGGGCATCTCTTTATGTTGGCTACATAGCTACTGCTCTGCTCTTCTTTGGAGGGGTCCTGCTAATCTGCACTAGTTTTGTACCAGAGAGGAAGTAAAGTTCCCCATGGCTGAAGCGACTACACCTGAAATGCTTGGGGGGGGGTGGGGAGGATAATGTCTTTGCGTCTTTTGGGAAAGCTTGCAGTAAAGCTTTGTGCTATGTTTTCTGTTTTTTCTAGAGTTGCTATGGAGGTAGCTGGTTTTAATTTATAAAGTAAAATTTTATATTTTGAAAAATTATATGTTTTAATATTTTTAATTTTGCATAATTCACATATTTTGTATTGTATTACTTTTTAATACTTTTTAATGTTTTTTTCTATTTCAGTGTCCTTTTGAAATCATTCCTTGTGCATGGACAAACATTTTGTGTTGTGCTATGATTAATAAACTGCAATATACTCAGCGTGATACGCAGAGAAAGATATATTTTGAGTGTTAAATTTAGCAGGTAAGCGGTAATTGTGCACTAAAGCTTTAAAATGCCAGCTTCATTTGACCCAGGAGTGACCAAACTTTTGACTTTTGAGGCCTTGTACCAAATACGCTCATCATCAAAAGAATAGCTGCACCCAGAGGGAAGTGTGGGACTGCAGTGCTGTGGGGACGGTCACCAGGAACAATAGATGATGATACAAGTAGGCTGATATGGGGAATATTTACTGAGCTACACATACAGAATACCTATTACAGATTCCTGCAGGCCTTACACCAGACCTTCTGGACGTGTGATGGGTGACAGCAAGCCGTTCATCTTGCCGCTGACCACGGAGCCTCCACACACGGATTTGTTGGTCGTCTCCACCATGACAAAAGCAGGACTTGCCACTAAAGATGACCCGCTGCCATTCTGTCTTTAGTGGCGTTGACATGGGGTAGTCATTGTAGCGGTCTGTGTGCATGTAGTCCTGCATCGTGCAGTCGTCTGCCAGTGGTGCTGGCACTAACAGGATGACACATGGAGGACAACACTGCTCACTGAATGTCTGCAGTCGTGGCTGTTGGGTCAGGTACAGAGATAAGGCCTGTCTTTGCTTACATCACATGTGCGTTAAAACGTGAAGTACCTGTTGATCCATTTCAGCACTTTCAGCAGAGTGGCTGCTCTCTGACGACTGAAACAGAGCAGAGCAGGGTTAGTGCACAGCCACCTTAACACAGGCCTCAGCTGCGTGTGGCGGTCCGCTGTCGTCAGGCACGTACGCGGTGTACACTCTAAAAACGCTCTTCCCTTTAATTCCCATGGCACCTCCTGTGTTCTCTGTTCTATTGTGTGTGGTGTTCAGCGCTGGCACTCCGAGGGCTCTGGTTAGCGCTGGTATGCAGCAGCGTGTTCAGTTCATGCTCCAAATTACAAAGACCCAAAATACCAGCAGGGGCTAAAAAGGAACACCTGGGAAGGGGCAGAGCTACAAACTAAGGACAGGTGAGGGGCCTAACAAGAGGGCGGAGACAGGAGGAGAAATAACCAAAACAAACAGAAGCACATGGAGGACACAAGAAACAGAAAGGCAGAGAAAACAGAGGCAAACCAGGGCAGGACAAGACAGGACGTGACAATAATCCAGTCATGAGGACCATAACATTCACTCATGCTTCAGCAAACTGAGCAAAAGGCTAAAAAGAGTGGTTGAGTGAAAAATCTAACTTCATTTTTGAATGTCTTTAAGTGACATTAAGTGACTGTCTTCCATTACTTCTGAGCTACATTAGCCTTACAGGACGCCAAAAACCACACGTATTATTCTCATCCCATTCCCAATCCATCTGGATTAATGGGGAGGCCCTCTTCCGCTTTTCTGGGAAGGCTTTCTAAGGTTTTGGAGAGTGTCTGTGGCAGTTTTTGCTATTTCATCCAGAAGAGCATCTGTGAGCTCAGACACTGAAGTTGGATGAGATGTCCTTGTTTGCAGTCTCTGTTGTAGAGAGGTGTTCGATGGGGTTGAGGTCTACGTCCGGCTGTAGGTAATACAGTATATTTAGAGTCCATAGACTCCGAACTATACCAAACCAAAGAATTACTACCACAAACACATCAGGAAAGCTGTAAACAGTACAAGGCTGGAGGAGAAACGCTCCCTCTATGAGCTCATGCCAAAAAAAAATAAACTCAAAAGCCATTTCCAATGTAATTATTTACACTCCCCACTAGGTGGTGTTAAAGAGTACAGACAAAGAACTACCACATTAAATCCAATACAGTATTGTACTGGAGCAGTGACGATAGACTGACTTCCTGATTAACAGAGTGAGGCAGTATGTGTTGCTTGTGGCAGGATAAGTTGAAGCCAGGTTTCCGTTAGTGGCTAGCACCAGACTAGCCAGCACGTCTGTATACTATCTGACATGGTTTGTCTACCAAAAAGCTGTTTACTGACAGATTCTGTCTGAAGTCATAGCTGTGTTTTACTAGTGATCTGTTATGCAGCTCTACTAGCAAAAACTATGATTCCATGTATCTGCTAGGAAATGTTTACTAATCATAACATCAAGTACGCAAATATGTTAAACCATTTAGACTAGGCATATGACGAGGATGACACCTCCATAAAGTCATTTGTGGATCTGATTTGCATGGAATTTCAAAAACCAATTGAAAAAGATCTGCAATTATATTTGTATATCCATAGATATTTAAGACATCTTTAATATTTTGGACTTTGGATTTTTGAGTTATGGCTAGTTACAATATGTATTAGAGACATGTATCTGTAAAATACACATGTAGATATCTAGAAATCTGCTTTGGCTAGTAAGAACCCGATTATTGATCTAAATGTGGAATTATAGCTAGAAGGAATTCAGTTTTGACTGGTAATAACTACCTTGTGTATGTAAGATACAGATATCTGTTTTTAAAGCCAGTGTTGTTTGACATCAGCCCTTGACAGACCTTGACAGACCTTTCGGTAGAAAATGAAAACAACCCCAACGTGATGTTAATGTCAACCCACAGTGTTGTAGGCTCATGTCGAGCTGAAGTTGGGTTTTGATGTCAACCCAATGTTCAACTAAAATTTAACATCTATCCAACATTGGAGTCTAACGACCTTCTGATGTGAAACTGAGGTCCTGTGCCTGTTGGGTGATCAGCATATTAAAGTTCAGGCTAAGATTTATTATAATATATAATAAAGTGAACAAAAAACATGAATGGCTTAAAAACTAATAAGCTAATAGAGAGACTGACTGGGAGCTTGGCTCCCACCATTACCCAAATCCTAGATGGGATTGGATTTTGCTGGACCGAGGCAGATTCTTTTTCAATAAATGTATATAAATGTTTTGGTAAAAGTAGACATACATACAAGGGCAGAGTCCATTTGGAGCGTTTAACACGTCTTCATAAAGCAGCACATGGTCGGTTTGACAAGCAGTGATGTCCTCTAGGGTTTTGTGACGGGAACTTCCTCACCGCACGATGTCCACTGTGCTTTAGAGTATCACTGTTGTAGTTTTAGCTGTGCTGGTCCTATCTGGCCAATGACAGACTGCTTGTTTCTCTCCACCTCATTTCTGCAGCGGAGTATAAAAGTCAGCTGTGGTGTGAACACATCATGCAGAGTGGAGATCAGTGCACTCAGTGATCAGTGATACAGTGCACTCATCTGATAAGAAGCAGCAGTAAAACCTAATTTGCATTTTTGGCCAAAGGACACCATGCAGGATACACAGGACCACTTCCTGGAGGATAGAAGGTAAAAGTCCCCGGAAAAAAGGGCACCTTTGCTCAGCATCTACTGAAGGATTTGGCAGTAAGGACTGTGTTTTAGATACATGAAAAAAGTATAAAGCTGTTCTGTCCACAAGAAATCTATCTGTAAGCCTCTCGCCGTGATGTATTGACTCTGTGCATCGAGAGATTCTTTTAAGACACATATCAGATCAGCTCAGGTTGGGTCGTAGCACGATCAGGGCAGGCTTGATTTGGGGGTGCTAAAATATTAAGCCACAGGTATAAAAAATATTCAGTTTCAATTTTAATGCAGCTCTAATGATTTACTGTTATTTTAATTGTACCACATGTTTTAGTTCATTCTCAGCTTTTTTGTTTTTACATGCATGTTTTTTGTAGCTGTGCCCCAGTACAACCTGGTTCATTCTAATATTCGTATTTTAATAAGACAATGCTACAGTACAGCTACTCAAATTGTATCGTGTAATGTGGGATATTCTGCTCTAATTAGATATTTAGGTACATTAACATTAAATACAAGATAACAAAATATAATTTTATTTTTACTTTTATGCCTCATTGGATCACATGAGCTGCTGTTTACATTGGCTGTGAATTTCATAAAGAATGGACAGACAGAAATAGTCCAAAAAGTGTTTGACTTTCATTCAAATTAAATGAGGTGTTTGGCCTCTCCTGTAAAGTTGCCATTTTAGAGATACCTGTTTTTTTATTTTTTTGGACAGCGACGATATATATGTATATATAGCATATATTTTAGTTTACAATATGCATTACTATATACAAATGTTACTCTATGCTCAGTTTTAGAATAGAATATACCCTCATCATCAAAAGAATAGTTGTGCCCAGAAGGAAGTGTGGGTTGCAATGCTATTGGGAAGGAAGATAAACGATATATGTATACCATCTAGCATCTCTCTCTCTCTGTCTCTCTCTCTCTCTCTCTCTCTCTGTCTCTGTCTCTCTTTGTTTATTTATTTATTTATTTATATAATCTCTGCACTGGAATCTTATCGCCCTCGCATTAGTGCACACTCATACGTATCAGGCATCAGCTGAATTAAAGAAAAGTGGTTTCCTCTAAGGTTCCAGTAAGAGGCAGTTCATCTACAGAAACCAAACCACAACCTGAGGCGCAGTAGAAGGCGCTAATTCTACACTAGTTTAAAAACTTCAGTAGAAATAAAATAAAATAGCTAAAATATTTTTTTAACATAATTAATATAACAACAGGCAGATTACACTGTACTACCAACACATGCTGATAAAAGCAGACAGTGGTTCGTAGTCAATTACGTATGGTATTAAACAGATGTGTGGACTCGAGTCACATGACTTGGACTCAAGTCCGACTCGAGTCACTAAACTGATGACTTGTGACTTGACTCAACAACATTACTAAAGACTTGCGACTTGACTTAGACTTTACCTTTACTGACTTGGACTTGGAATCGGACTTGAGCTTTAAGACTCGAAAAGACTTGACAACCCTACTTTAACATAATGAATAAGTAAAACTGAATCACGTAACTGGATCATTTTATATTAAATGGCGCTGTAACGCTAGGGAGCTGAGCCGCTCAGCCCAAATGATCCGTAACCTAGCAACAAGTAAAGCCGTAACCGTACAGCCAATCACGGGAAGCTTTGAGGGGGGCGCCAGTGTTGAATTTGTGCGGAGAAGACGAGTAACATGATCCCAAAAATAATCCTGTTCAACTACAAAGATTATAATGTAGTAAATAAAAGACGAACTGCGGTATGCAAGACATGTGGAGTCAAGATCACAGATGGAGGTGCAAACACTTCAAACTCGACATTTGAGGCTGCACAAAGAACAGTAAGTCTGTGCTGTGTATATTTCGCGTATAGCAGTTAGCAAGCTAGCAAACGTAGCGACATAATAATAAACAACAGCGAATGTAAACAAAGCTGTTGTCCTCTGTTCGTCCCTCTCTCACACCGTTCACTGTGAGAGATTTTACTGAAAATTAAAGTGTTTAGGAACCACAGCATCTCAGCCACGACGTGGTGAATTAGCATAGAGCAGAAAAGTGTCAAACACAGCAGTTCACACATGCTGTTATATATATATATATATATATATATATATATATATATATATATATATATATATATATATATATATATATATAGATACATATATATATATATATATATATATATATATATATATATATATATATATATATATATATATATATATATATATATATATATATCGTCGCCGTCCAAGGAAAAACAATATCTCCAAAATGGCAACTTTACAAGAGAGGCCAAACACCTCATTCAATTTTAATGTAAGTCAATGGAACCAGACGTTTTTCTAAGCAATTTTGGGCCATTTCTGTTGGTCTATTCATCATGTAGATCTCACAGTGTAAACGACTGCCGCTGTTTTCAAATTATGCATAAAAGTCAAAATGGACAAAAAATGGAGATACATGTTTTTCATTGGACGGCGACGATATATATATTACAGGTCCATACATTAACGCTTATGGGTTTAGAATGTGATGTCATTAAAAATTCCTGTAGGTGGAATGTGTTCTACTACTTCATTATAGTGTGGTGTTCCTCCACCTTGGCCCTCGCGGCCCACTGCCCTGCACATTTTACTGTTTTTTTCTGCTTCAGCACCTATTTTAACTCAGTAATGGGCTGGCTATGAGGTGATTAGTTGGATCAGATGTGTTGGGAGAATGGAAAACAATAAAAAGTGCAGGGCAGTGGGCCTCCAGGGCCAGGGTTGAGAAACAATGATGTAGTGTACTTTGTTAGCCTGTTTACAGAAATTTATAGCATACTGAAACAGCTCATATGATATCATGAATCATATGATATTCTTGTCCTTTCCTAATTTTTTTTAATCCATAAACCTTGACTTTTTGTTGCTGTAAACTGTGGTATAATGTCACATTCATTTTTCCATACTGCGTTTAGTACATATCTATTAGAGATTACAGTAAGTACTTTGTTTACTGCACAGTACTTTGCAGGTTATTTAATCCTCAAATTATTTAATTAACGATTTGCACTACTTGTTCCTGTTAAGTAAAATAGCACTTTGTTGTTTGAACTGTTTGAGATGATGCAAGTTGTTTTTGTTATACTAAATACAAACTTTAAAAACATTTATGATTATGTCAGTTTAATATACTATGAATCAGCTGCATCAGTTATGTGAAATATTGAAATGACATCTGGTGACTTGACTAGGACTCGAAGTTTAAGACTTGGGACTTGACTTGAGACTTGCTTGTATTGACTTGGGACTTGACTTGAGCCTTGCTTGTATTGACTTGGGACTTGACTCGAGACTTGCTTGTATTGACTTGGGACTTGACTCGTGACTTGATTGTTAAGACTTGAGACTTACTTGTTACTTGCAACTTAGTGACTTGTTCCCATGTCTGGTATTAAATTAAAACAGTATAAAAACACAATATCAGCTGTTTCATGCCTGAATCACATTTTAGACAAGGTTCCTCCTAACACCACATAGTGTTGGTTTCGAGTACTGAAGACACACACTGATCCAGTTTGGAATGTGGATTTCTTTTGTTCTTTTGTCTCTTATGTCCTCAGCTGGCAAACGTTCAGGACCATTGTTGTTGTTATAATACACTTTTCTGAAACACGCCCATCATTTTGATGCTAGTTACAGCCCCACATAACTCATTCAGCGCAGATGGTAGACAGAAAGCATAGATAAGCTTCACTGTGACTTGTTCTCAATTTCTCTACATTTTGCATTTCCAGCGCCATAACACCCCCAGACAATCAGCCTGCAAAAAGTACGAAGACTGTGGGCTTTGCTCTGGCTGCCATAGGATGGATCTTGGCTATGGTCACCTGTTTTCTTCCAATGTGGGTTGTCACAACTTCCAGTGAATCCACAACCTCCATTGGCCTCTGGATGGTCTGTGTTAAGCAGAGCACTGGGCAGTTGAATTGTCAGTTCGGCCTCCCCTTGATGGGTCCTGGATCTTCAAAGCTCAAGAATGTTTATTTTCTGACTCTCTGCTCCATCGTCATGCCTCTGGAGATGTTGACTGACTATTTTAGAAAGTCAAATGGTTTCATTTACATTACGCTGTGCATTAGGATCAAAGCATCAAAGAGGAATTGCATAATCATGTGTGGGGTCTGCTCCATTATTGCTGGCATTTTTCTGGTCATCCCTGTGGCAGAGATCGCCTACATCATCAACTATATTTCCAAATTTTACCCAACTTACGATCACTATAGTGGAGCCTCAATCTACATTGGCTTTGCAGCTGCTGCTCTGTACGGCATTGGAGGGGTCCTGCTATGCTGCGCCTGCCGCACAGAGGAGGGGCAGTAGGAGTGCCTGAAAATGGGCTGCTCCATCAGCAGCTATGGCTGGAAGGTCTACATTTAAAATGCTAGTGAAGAAAAGTGGAAATGTTTCAGAGTAGACTAGCTCTCAGGAAAGCTCCTAGTGTTCCCTCAGTGCTTTATTTGCTTCGAGAGCTGGTTTATGAATGTACCTGTTATTAAATATAAGATAGGACCATCAAAAGTGAGATTTAAGAGAATCCACTTGCATGAATTACATTCCATAATTTAGTTTATGTCTTTTATTTCAGTGTTCTGTTGAAGTCAGTTGGCTGAGCATTTTGTGCTGCGCTATAATTAATAAATTGCAACAACAAGAGAAAGGGGGTCGCATGTTTTATTCATGATAAATTCTGCAGCTAAATCAATCAACCAACCTTTATTTTCACTCGGAAATACATTGAGAATGAACATTTTCACAGTAGCTGTGCATTTACAGTTTAAGGGATTAAAAAATTTTGATTTTAATCTGAAACATTGAATTGAAAGAACGACTACATAAAACAAGTTGTTGCTGTGCAAAATGTTTGAAGGTGTGGTTGGGTTTTCCCCTAAGCCCATAACATTGCAAACCGACATCTTAAATTTGCTTCTTTAACTTTTTCCAACAAGACACATATACGTAATAGACTGTAAGTGACAGTCTTCCATTTGAACTACATAACTCAGTCTACAATTACAGACTGTGGTCTGTGTTTCTCTGTACACTTTGTTACCCTACTCTTTAACACTACAGTACACCACATACACCAGCATAGCACACTCTGTGGTACTGAGAATGTTCCACCACCCACATAAAACCTACTCTGTGGTGGCCCTGTGGGGTTCCTGACGCTGAAGAACAGGGTAAAAGGGGAATAACACAAAGCATGCAGAGAAACAGATGGACTACTGTCTGTAACTGTCGAACTACAAAGTACACCCATATGGTAGGGGGAGCTGGGTTAGGGTTAGGGTTAGTATGCTGGTATAAATGCTATGGCCGATGCATGTATATCGATAAATAAGGTGAAAAATAGATGTTAATAAATCCAAAAATGTATGCTTTTGCTATATACTGAATGCATGTTTCCTAGCTGTGAAACATGGTGGTGGTAGGTCCTGTTTTGCTGCTACTGGACCATGACAGCTTGGCATCAGTAGCTGTGATTTTTGGATTGTATCAGGAATTTCTATGGGAGAATGTAAGAGCGGCTATGCATTAGCTGAAACTCTCCATAAACAGGTCGTATAGAAAAACCACAACCCATGAAAACACCATGTTAGTCAAAGTTGAATAGCCTTCATGTGAGAATCCCCTCAGTGACACTGAGTTGAAGCAATTCTGTGAGAGAGAATTATAATAAATAAAATTAATTTTCTCTGAAACAATGTGCGCAACCAATATGTGCAATATGTGGTTGAAGTCATCCCTGTTTAAGGAGATCAAAGCAGTTAATGAAAGCACATGCTCACAGTTGGACCTTAAAACCGATGTTGCACCATGGAGTGTACCTTTCCATCTGTAGACTGAGCATTTGAAGCATTGAAACTGTATGGCAGCATTAGCAAGGCTACACAATCCCTACGTAAGCCTTTCCTGGCAACTGTCAAACCTAATAACATAAACATAAGATAATAAATTAACATAAAACATATATTTTATAAAATGTTATTTTTATAAACGCAATAAAACCGACAGAAACGGTACAAATTTAAATATAATGCAACTTTTTAAAGAAGTAAAACATAAATACATAAGAATACATAAAAATAAAAGGTTAAAGGTAGATTTAAAAAAGGATATCATTTAAATTAAAAGAATATGGTCAATAAAAGGTACTAAAATGAACCTAAATTAATTAAAAATGTAAATTTTTGAAAGAATTAATGCCGCTTAGAATGATAAAAGTAACCTGTAAAATTCCCATGTAGGTCCCAACAGTAGAGCTCCAGCGTGCTTCAGCAGAGGAACCGTACTTAGCAGCACTTAACACACCTCAGTTCCTCCACGGAAAGACCCCCTAGCAACCACCTGGAACACCACTGCCATTTAGTAAAGGCTTAGCAATTTGTTGGAATATATATGATTTTGAAATCATGAATGATGAGTAAATGGTTCGTTGCTGGGTGAATAACCTTTGTGACCTCTGTTTTCCTATATGGTGGAAAGCAGACACTAAAATCACGAACCCATTCAACATGGCAGCCTGTCATCTTGAGATATTTGTGGAGCCTAGCATGCAACCCGACTTCACAGCTGACTCATTAGTTACAAGGTGAGGACCCCTCTCCATCTTGACTCCAAAGATGAATGTGGTTAGTTTGGAGTTGTGGTTGACCACCAGTAAATTCAGAACAGCCCAACAGCTGGTGTAGAGTATGAGCAGGGATTGTCAGCACTGGAAGGCAACATTCACATAATGTATGAGACGGATACAAGATTGGGAAATTTGAAGCAGAGCAATCTGGATCTGCGTCGGAAACAGCAAGCCTTGGAATAACAGGATGCAAAGGGAGAGTTCAGTGTTGAAGCCCAAACTATGGCATTTGGGTGCCTCAGTGTCTGTCTTAGACGCAGTAACAAGGTCAATAGTCTAATGACCATTCCCGTATCGGCCTACCGTTCTACTGTGACGATGCTTTGTGGAGGTGAAAGTTATTTACATGAAAGTGGGGGGAAAATATACAAACAAAAGAGTGGGATACATACAAAACTGCTGGGATAAGCTTAGGCTTGGGTTTAGAAGCTTAGGCTAGGGTTTAGAAGCTTAGGCTAGGGTTTAGAAGATGGTATACTGTTTTGCACTGTGTGGATTAATGCCATCTAGCCACATCACTGTCAGTTACATATGGTTACATTTCCTTCTAGACCTTCTTATTTCACTTTCCTAATGGGGTTCAGGCTTTCTGTTTTTCATAGTGGCTTTGCGATTGGTTAATCAGTCTCTTTCCTGTGTGTCTTATCAGTGATATCTTTGCAGCATTTCGTTCCGTCTAGACCCTAAAGAGAAACTGGTGTGAAGCAGGTACAGAAACCGTGAGAAAGCGAGAAATGCAAGATGTTCAGACACCTTGTTCTCTATTGAGTGGTTCTAGTGGTTAACCTGCATTTGCAGCAGATCAGCTCACACCCACGGGGAGCATCACTTTCATATATAAGCTGGCACAACACATAAACACCATGAAGAGAGATACTAAAGATCCCCTGGTCATCACTCTACACCTCTGCCTGGCTTGACCTTGGTACAGTAGATACACATGAACTCTTCACTCCTTCTAAGTCAGTTGTTATATCGGCCTCCTCTGTGCACTGTCTGACTCACTCACTCATGGTGGCTTACTTCATTTGTTTGGGGGAAGCAGAACATTGGAGGTGTCAGCACTGCAGTCACCAGAGGGTACATTCATACAGACAGCAACGTCATCAGTGTAGACAAGGACATTTGCAAATGCAATTGACGAAATGATACAAAGTTTGGGCGGTGTGCAAAATGTAAATAAAAACAGAATGCAATGATGTGCAGATTATTTAAGCCCTGTATTTAATTTAAAACACTGCAAAGACCACATATCGAATATTGAAATTGAGATATTTTATTGTTTTTAAAACATGAATGTCCAATTTCATTTTGATGCCAGCAAAATGATGTGTTCATGTGTTCATCACCCCTTCCTTTAACAGCACTCTGTTAGTGACTGGGAACTGAGGATACAGTAGATTTGATGTACAGGCTGCAAATGATTGGCAGATCATCGTAGTCTGTTTTTATTTTCTATCTTCCACAGCGATGGCTTTTTATGTCTTACAATTAAACCGACTGTATCTGTTACTCTGAGTTTTAGACTGTCACGTCTGCTGGCTCTCCTCCCATCCCCAATCTCCTGGACTCCGTTTCCCATAATCCACCACTTGAAGACATCACAGTCACATGTCCACCATGTCCCAGTCCCGCTCCGTCTCTCAGGTCTAGGTCCCCAGAATATTGATTTCACCTGTAGCTGATTAGCCTCTGGTACAAATACTCCTCTCTCCCGCTGACCCGTTGTGAAGTATTGCCTCATCGTGCGTACTGAGCGGTTTGACTCCCTTTTGACTTTCTGGTTTACTCTTTGTCTTTCCCCTTTGTATACTGTTGCTGGACTGATTGTTTTGTCTGGTTCTGACTTCTGCTCGTCTCGTTACTCTGACTCAGTCCTTGCCCTCTTGGTTATGACCGCTTGTGCCTTGTTGCTGCTGTGTTGTGCTACGAGCCTGTTCAATAAACCTAGCTTTGCTTTTAGCTCGGCGAGCGTCTGTCTGTCCATCCTTACATAGACTTTTACACTCACCGGCAAAGGAGAAGCTGCACAAATAGTTGCACCCAGAAGGAATCAACCACCAGGAATGAAGCGCAATGTTCATGAGTAGTCCTCCAGTCCAGAGTGGGTATATGGCAGACTGATATGGGTAATATTTACTGAGCTACACATACAGAAGTCTGTCTCTCAGTATGGTGCCAGGCCTCCATGTTTGATAATGTAACATGCTAGACGTCTCAGCATGGAGTTGTAGAGGTTCCTAATGGTGTCCTGTGATAATCCACCTCATGCAGCTTGAATATTCTCACACAGGTCCTGCAGGTGGTGCCGTAGGGGTGGAGGTGCAGTGACACCAGGGCCTCTGGGCGTGTGACAACAAACCGTTCACTTTGGTGCTGACCACGGTGCCTCCACACACAGATTCGTTGGTCGTTTTGACCAAGACAAAAGCAGGACTCGTCACTGAAGATGACCCGCTGCCATCCTGAGTCACTCCATGACAGTCTGGTACGACTCCATTGCAGTCCTTGGTGACGGTGACGTGGTGTTAAAGGCAGTTGTTGTAACGGACTGCGTGCATGTAGTCCTGCCAGTGGTGCTGGTACTAACAGGATGGCCCATGGAGGCATCACTGCTCGCTGAATGTCCACAAGCGTGGTTGCTGGGTCAGTCAGGTACAAATAAAATACAGGGGTTACCAGCGAGCTTCGCTGAGCCTGTCAGTATGCATACACACGCCCGAATGGAAGGCCTAGCTCTGTCAGTCACAGTTTGTCTCTTTCCAGTGTACATACACATCAGTGTCAGACCAGGAGGGTTTGGTTTATTTTTAAATGGGACCTCAAAAAAAACATATGGCGCATCAACCAGCATCTCCATATGCTTTACGATGTAATGACACATGTTTGAAAAAATCCATATATAAAATCACTAGTACTGTACAATATACAACAGGCTGCAACATGAATGAATGTATGTGAGTGTGTGAGTGATATGAACAGAAGAAGGGAGATATGTGCCCCTGCTAGGACCATCTGTATGCAAATAACAAAGACCTAAACACACAAACCGGACCATCAGTACACTGTACAGTCACATATCATACGCAAATGTCATATATATACATATATGAGACTTTCACATATCAAATAAATGGCTATATGAAGAAAAAACATATAATAAAGGTCTCATGGCTAAATTGGACCAGCCTGGTGGCCAATCTTCATTAATTGCACATTGCACCAGTAAGAGCAGAGTGTGAAGGTTCAGTTAGCAGGTAAGAGCACAGTTCTGCTCAAAATATTGCAATGCACACAACATTATGGGTGACATACCAGAGTTCAAAAGAGGACAAACTGTTGGTGCACGTCTTGCTGGCGCATCTGTGACCAAGACAGCAAGTCTTTGTGATGTATCAAGAGCCACGGTATCCAGGGTAATGTCAGCATACCACCAAGAAGGACGAACCTCCACCAGCATCACGTAGTGACCTGGCCACTATCCTGCAAGAAGAATGGCTTAAACTCCCTCTGACCACTGTGCAGGACGCAGTATATGTCATTCCCAAGACCAACTGATGCTGTATTGGCCGCAAAAGGAGGCCCTACACCATACTAATAAATGACTGTGGTCTAAAACCAGGTGTTTCAGTTTCATTGTCCAACCCCTGTATATATATATATATATATATATATATATATATATATATATATATATATATATATATATATATATATATATATATATATATATATATATATATATATGTATGTATGTCTGTCTGGCCCATATTAATATGTATGTTCATGTATATCACATATCTATAATGTTTGAAATTCATAAGGAAAACATAAGCAATCATATGAAATATGTTAATATTTGTTGTTTTATTAAATTTAAATAGGTAACATATACGGATGCAACATATAATGCCATATGAAAAGGAACCCTTATAGATATTTTCAGTACATGTGCATAAACACATTTTATTATGGGATATTTTAAAAAATATGTTATGAACTTATATCCACATATATCCAAAGGATGTAAGTGTGTGACAATAATAAATAACCTTAAAGGTAACACATATGAAAATCCACTGCTATATACATATATATAGGGGTATATATATGTCA
The DNA here is from genome assembly GCA_024036415.1 of Prochilodus magdalenae. Taxonomy (NCBI): domain Eukaryota; kingdom Metazoa; phylum Chordata; class Actinopteri; order Characiformes; family Prochilodontidae; genus Prochilodus; species Prochilodus magdalenae. The sequence continues at coordinate 37,988 of JAMWET010004545.1, forward strand.
TATATTACATTCCCGTGTGGGATGTCACTAAACACTACAGTTGTGTTTATCTGTTGCAGGAACCAACAAACCAACCTTCAGTCCATACATTAGAGCTAGTATACCATGTGTGTACTTACAACTTTCTCATTCCCACGTGTGCTTCTCAAAGATGACTCTCAACCTTCACAGGAAAGGCAATGAGCACAGCCTGCCTGCAGAGGGCGACACAGATTGGAGAACTAGGTAGATGGACAGAGCATTCACCCTTGAGTTTTTACTGCAGGGGTGTTGAGGGATTTCCCTATAAACTGAGAGTATATCTATAAGCACATGCCTTCAAATACACTACTATCGTATGAATACACTGACTGGCCCTGCTCTGCCCTGCTCTTGTTTTTAATGATGAAGAGTGGACTAGATAGAGTGGCCTCTATCTAGCCATTAGCCTCACATAAGGCCTGTGCCCAGCCTACCCCAGAGGACAGTAGGTCCAAATGACCTGCTAGTCTTTATCAATGACCCAGCACCATCCATTGTCCTCCACGATAATCCTACGCTGGGACCCAACCTCACAACACCACACCGGAGGGCACTCAGCAACGACCTGCAGCTCAGTGTACTCGGTGTGCTACCCAGTGCAGTTTGTTGCGACATGTCACACATCCAGAAGGCCGGCTGTCACTCCACCTGCAGCCCTACCGCACAGTCTGCAGGAACTGTGTGAGAATATTCAAGCTGCATGGGATGGATTATCACAGGACACCATTAGGAGTGCTGCATTAGCAAACATGGCGACCCCACGCCATACTGAGGGACACTACTTCTGTATGTGTAGCTCAATAAATATTAACCATATAAGTGTGTATTTATCATTTACTGTTCCTGGTGACTTTTATCTTCCTTCCCAATAGCACTGCAGTCCCACACTTCCTTCTGGGTGCAACTATTCTTTTAATGATGACTGTAACTACTTCCTGTAGCAATACGCCTTTAGAATGTTAATGTAGCTTTATTGTCAGTTTTGATAAAAGGCGCAAGTGTTCATGTAGCCCTATGACTGTTCCCCCCGGCTACTCCGTACTCCAGAACTCACTTACCAGAAGGCTACACTCAATGACGCCACTACCACGTGTTCCCGGTCCGGAACTCTGATTTATTCGAGGTCGCCCGAGTTTTGACAGCTGAATTTCAATTATCTGTTGTACTTTAACCCCTGGTTTCCATTTGTGCTTTTGCGAAGCCTTGCCAAACCTAGCTTGCGATTCTGAGTGGTTCTTCTCTATCTGTCTTTTTGATTTCTCTTTTGCTTAACCCCTGTCTGACCCTGTATTCTCTCGATGTGATCTGACCTTTGTTTTCGTTTATCTCGACTATCCTTCTTGCCTCACCACTTCAACTTATCTGACCTCGCCGACTGCTCCTTCTGGTTCCTACCAACGCCTGTCCCTGACTCTGATGCCGCCCTCTACCGCTTCTTTGAGAATCGCTGTTTACTTGGATCGTTTAGTTGTTAAAATAAATCGCTTTTGTCGTGTATCCGAGGTCAATAACACCACAGAGTCGGGAGTTTAACGTCTGTTCTTTATTTGCTGACCGTCCAAGACAAAACCACCAAATCGCGCGCACCCAACAACCCCAGAGGGCCTTCTTTTCTTCACTCTATATCACTGCGCCGTGCACTACTTTTTGGTGCGCAATAAAAACTTGACAATAATATTTTAAAGCAGTGCATACAACTGCTTTTTGGAACACTATACACAACAGCTTTGACTTTCAGTTCTGCACTCATCGACCCGGAGTCTTTTTTTCCTGACACCCTTCAGTAAAGTGCCACTAAATATTCTATTCTAAATGCTCCTTTTCAGTGAAGAGAATGTAGATTGACAGAAAAACCTTTTTTACATCCAATTATGATAGCCTGATATCCATCAACTGTAGTACCTCTTACATCCAGCTCTGATTTAGCAGAACAACAAATGGAAAGAGAAGCTGTGTCTGTTTCCAGGTGTTTACAGGTATTTACGAGTCACCAAGTAGTTCATTTTGGTGCTGAACATGTTTTCAGGAAGCTTGAAAAGCAGCTAATGCAGATGATTTTGAAAAGCAGTGGTTTCCTTTGGGGTTCTGTGGAAGCTCATCACTGTACCGCATCCCCTGTGCTTTTAAAGTACTAGCGTTTTAGTTTCGCCCGTGCTGGTGCTAACAGACCAATGATAGCCTGTTTGCGTCTCTCAACATCATTTCTGCACTGGAGTGTAAAAGGGAGGGTGTGTTCCCCACGATTGAATCCCATCATACACAGTGTAGTTTACAATCGTCTGATAACAGGAAGAAGCATCTCACCTGCGGTCGACTCCTGGTTCCTCTGCTTTTTCAGATCTTCAGGACCAAAAGCATCCACAAGCAGACACCATGTCAAGGGTAAAGGAGATTCTGGCCATTGCTCTGGCTCTGATAGGATGGCTCACTGCTATATTCACTTGTGTCCTGCCTATGTGGAAGGTCTATGTTCAGCCTGAAGAAATCACAAGGACAGGCCAAGCCATCTGGGAAGGCCTCTGGATGAACTGTGTGATTATGAGCACAGGACAGATGCAGTGTAAGGCTCATGACTCCATGCAGACTCCATCTTCAGACCTCCAGCTAGCCCGAGACATGATCGTCATTGCCATCATCACAGCTGTCCTGCCTTTGACCACCTCCATTATGGGTGCAAAGTGCACCAACTGCATTAAGGACAAGGCATCAAAGGTGAAAGTCATGATCTTCTCTGGGGGCTTCTTCATTATTGCTGGTTGCCTGGTGCTCATCCCTGTGTACTGGACCAGGAACACCATCATTCAGGATTCCTTTGTGTCCTCACATTTTCACAAGGAAATTGGAGCATCACTTTTGTTTGGCTTTGCAGCTGCAGCTCTGCTCATCTGTGGTGGACTCCTGCTATGCCTCATCTGTCCATCATGGGAGAGAAGGTAAAACCGTGAAAATGTGGCAGGAGGCACTATGTTTGAAATGCCTCAAAGGACGTATAAAGATTTCATGGCCATCATGTTCTGTAAAGCTGCGTATTTTGCAGTGTGCTTGTAGAGTTTACGGGTCTTACAAGGGTCTGTTAAGAACTTATGAAAGTTCAATATGCAGAAATATTGTTTATGCTCATCCTTATGATGATAGTAAGGGGGCTTGTAACTGCTTAATGCACTCATCATCAGATGAGTAGTACATCCAGAAGGAATCAAGCGACAGGAATGAAACTTGCTGTGTAGGTTTCACATTGTGGGATATGCAAATGATTAAAGTCCTGTGCTCGGCCACACATGTGACGTAAGGAGGGACAGACTTTATCACTGTACCTGACTGACCCATCAGCCATGCATGCAGATATTCAATGAGCAGTGATGCCTCCATCCTGTTAGGGCTAGCACCATTGGCAGACGTGTGCACAACAAGACACCATCGCGAACCTCAACAACTTAGCAAACATGTTGGCCCGACGCCATACTGAGAGATACTATCAGTCCCCATATCAGTTGATGTGTATTTTACTCCTCACATATTAGCATTGTACTCTCATATGAGAAGTAACTGGCCAGTAGGGTTAGATTCTTTCTTTAGAGGGCCTCATATCGTTGAGGTGTTTTGCTGGACAGGTTGAACTCTAGAGATGGAGAAGGTAAAGAATGAAGTTGAGTGATACTCTGTTTTGCTTAGGTGTGTCATTTTTCAAATGAGCTCATTGATAATGTATTCCAGCTGAGGGCACCTAAGGACGGTATAAGAGGGCCCTCTTTGGAGAGGTCCGGGAGGGAGTCAGGGACGTACGAATTGGCAGAAGGCTCTCTCCGGCACGGCCAAGTTGGGGTACCCGGTAACCAATTTGTAAATAAATTCTTTACAATTAACTTGCCGTTTCTGTGGCTCCATTCTTCCATCAACCGGCCGCACAGCTCTGGTAAACGACAGTCTAAATTCATCATCATTTATTGTTTCTTTTTCATTTCTAATAAAATGTCTCTAGGTTTCATGTTCCAACTCATTATCTTCTGCAAACACCTTCCATAATTCTAATCTTCTAATCTGTGGAACTCAACTCCAACGTTTATCAGACAGTCAAACTCAGAGCTAGCTTTTAAGATACATTGCATCAACATGTTCTGTATACCAAGAACATTTGTTCTAAGAACTTGTACATTTGGTGTGTGTCTTTGGCTGATTAAATCTGGTTCCTATTATTTCTAATAACTGATGACAACAGTCTTTAACCACTTTGAGCTACTATCTGTCATGGTATGGCACTGTAGGGAGGCCAAACCAGTCCTGTACTGTATTTATGGTTTTCCTTTAGGGTTATTGTTATAGGTGATTCGGGGGCATTCACCAATCCAAAGGGCATAACAAGGTATTTATAGTGGCCCGATGGAGTGATGAATATGGTCTTCCATTCGTCACCCTGGCGGATACAAATGAGGTTGTATTCGCCGCACAGGTCCAACTTGGTAAAGATGGAAGCCTTTTGCAGCACCTCAAAGGCTGAATTCATCAAAGGTAGGGGTTGGCGGCCCTTGACCGTGATGGAATTCAGTACTCTGAAGACCACCCAGCTGCATGGGTTGAGGCTCTGAACAACTAGCAGAGGGCTACCTGGAAGGGGTTGACCAAGGGCCTACTCTGGAGAACTGATTAGCCCGCAAGTGATCTCTTTCTGAGGCGGTTGTCAGTCTTTACAGCTAGCTCATACAACTCCTCCAGAGTGGGAGGAAGATCATGAGCGGCATCATTGAGGTGCTCACTGAGGCCCTGCTGGAATAGGGCAATGAGCGCCTACTGGTTCCAGTCACTTTCAGCTGCAAGATTTCGGAACCCTATTGCATAGTCTGCCACAGACCGGGGGCCCTAACGGAGATGCAAAAGGCATAGGGCAGCCTCATGGCCTCTTTCTGGGTTATGGAAGGTGTGGCGCATGGCCCCAATAAATGCTTCTGCTGTCGCATATTCCTCAGCTTTGTTCTCCCACAGTGGCGTAGCCCAATCCAGGGCACAGTCTGACAGTAATGCCACAATATAGGCCACTTTTGCTTTAGCAGATGGAAAATGAGCAGGTTGTACAAAAACCAGAGAACATTGCAGTAGAATGCCCCTACAATGCCCTGTTTGCCCTCCAAATGTATCTGGGTGGGGGAGCTCAGGCTCAGCACCCACTTGTGGTAGCCTAGGCCAGGCTGGAGAAGGGACGGGCAAGGTGCCTGTCTCTGATTATTACTAGACATAATATCAAGTAAGTTGTCACATCCTTGTCTGTCTGTCTGTCAGTCTGGTCATGTCCATATGTCAGTCAACGCCCACTCTGGTTACCTCAGGTTATTGCACTGCTTTTACTGCTCCACCCTGGCTCCATTCTCTCCCACACCTGGACTTCTATTAAGACTCCTTTGTTTGCCCTGTCTGTTTGCGATGTCTCGGTTTTCCCTCATGAGTGCTAAGCCGTGTTTTCCTTCTGGTTTTGTTTCCTGTATTTTGTAGTGTTTGTGTTTCGTCTTGAGTTTTTGACCCTTGTTTTGTTTCTGCTGTCTTCTCTCAATTTATGTCTTTATTGATACCCACCTGTTGATATCCCTGTCTCCCGGGCAAACTTGAATAAAACCACTGTGCATTTGCAAATCCCCGTTACATACGTCAGTCTGTAAAACCATTTAGACTAGGCATATATCCAGGATGACACCTCCATAAAGTAATTTGTGAATCTGATTTGCATGGAATTTCATTCTCTCCCTTTCATAATGCAGTTATTACTAGTAAACACCAATCAGTTCTGCAATTATATTTGTACAAGATCTGCAATTATATTTGTACATCCATATTTCAATACTAATACCCTGAAACATTCCTACACACTTCCTCATGCTGTGCAAAATGCCCAAATGTATGCTTTTGGTATATACTGAACAGCGTGTTTCCTAGCTGTGAAACATGGTGGTGGTAGGTACTGTTTTGCTATTACTGGACCATGACAGCTTGGCATCAGTAGCTGTGATTTTTGGATTGTATCAGGAATTTCTATGGGAGAATGTAAGAGCGGCTATGCATTATCTGAAGCTCTCCATAAACAGGTCGTATAGAAAAACCACAACCCATGAAAGCGCCATTTTGGTCAAAGTTGAATAGCCTTCATGCGAGAAGCCCTCAGTTGAAGCAGTTCTGTGAGAAGTAATTATAATAAATAAAATTAATTTTCTCTGAAACAATGTGTGCAACCAATCAGCAGTTGCAGGCAGTATGTGGTTAAAGTCATTTCTGTCAAAAGCAGTTAATGAAAGCACATGCTCACAGTTGGACCTTAAAGCCGATGTTGTACCATGGAGTGTACCTTTCCATCTGTAGTATGTATAAAACATATATTTATATAATTTTACATATATTTTATAAAATGTTATATTTATAAACACAATAAAACCGACAGAAACGGTAAAAATAAAAATATAATGCAACTTTTAAAAAAGCAAAACTTAAATACATAAGAATACAAAAATAAAAAAGGTTGAAGGTAGATTTAAAAAAGGATACCATTTAAATCAAAAGAATAAAGGTACTAAAATGAACCTACATTTATTAAAAATAGGTGAAAACATTTAAATGAATGAATGCTGTTTAGAATGCTGTAACTAAACTGTAAAATTCCCATGTAGGTTCTGAGTAACATTTACAACTACAGTAGAGCTCCAGCATCCTTCAGCAGAGGAACTGTACTTAGTAGCACTTAACACACCTCAGTTCCTCCATGGAAAGACCCCCTAGCGACCACCCGGAATACCACTGCCTTTTAGTAAAGGCTTAGCAATTTGTTGGAATATATATGATTTTGAAATCATGAATGATGAGTAAATGGTTAGTTGCTGGGTGAATAACCGTTGTGACCTCTGTTTTCCTATATGGTGGAAAGCAGACACTAAAATCTAACATGGCAGCCTGTCATCTTGAAATATTAGCAGAACAACATATGGAAAGAGAAACTGTGTCTGTTTCCAGGTGTTTACAGGTATTTACGAGTCACCAAGTAGTTCATTTTGGTGCTTAACATGTTTTCAGGAAGCTTGAAAAGCAGCTAATGCAGATGATTTTGAAAAGCAGTGGTTTCCTTTGGGGTTCTGTGGAAGCTCATCACTGTACCGCATCCCCTGTGCTTCGCCCGTGCTGGTGCTAACAGACCAATGATAGCCTGTTTGCGTCTCTCAACATCATTTCTGCACTGGAGTGTAAAAGGGAGGGTGTGTTCCCCACGATTGAATCCCATCATACACAGTGTAGTCTACAATCATCTGATGACAGGAAGAAGCATCTAACCTGCGGTTGACTCCTGGTTCCTCTGCTTTTTCGGATCTTCAGGACCAAAAGCATCCACAAGCAGACACCATGTCAAGGGTAAAGGAGATTCTGGCCATTGCTCTGGCTCTGATAGGATGGCTCACTGCTATATTCACTTGTGTCCTGCCTATGTGGAAGGTCTATGTTCAGCTTGAAGAAATCACAAAGGCAGCCACAATCATTTTCGAAGGCCTCTGGATGAACTGTGTGATTAGGAGCTCAGGACAGATGCAGTGTAAGGCTCATGACTCCATGCAGCCTCCATCTTCAGACCTCCACCTAGCCCGAGACATGATCGTCATTGCCATCATCACAGCTGTCCTGCCTTTGACCACCTCCATTATGGGTGCAAAGTGCACCAACTGCATTAAGGACAAGGCATCAAAGGTGAAAGTCATGATATTCTCTGGGGGCTTCTTCATTATTACTGGTTGCCTGGTGCTCATCCCTGTGTACTGGACCAGGAACACCATTATTCAGGATTCCTACTATCCCTTTGTGTTCTTGGCTCAGAGACCTCACAAGGAACTTGGAGCATCACTTTGGTTTGGCTTTGCAGCTGCAGGTCTGCTCATCTGTGGTGGACTCCTGCTATGCCTCACCTGCATATCATGGGAGAGAAGGTAAAACCGTGAAAATGGGCTCCTCCGTTTAGGATGTGGGAGGAAGCGCTGTGTTTGAAATGCCTGAAAGGAAGTATAAAGATTTCATGGCCATCAGGAAAGCAGAGATGTTTCTGAGAGGCCTCTGTAAAGCTGCGTATTTTGCTTGATGCTGTATTTGCAGTGTGCTTGTAGAGTTTAAGGGTCTTACAAAGGTCTGTTAAGAACTTGAATATGAAATTTAATAATATTGTTTATGCTCATCCTTATGGTGATAGTAAGGGGGCTTGTAACTGCTTAATGCACTCATCATCAGAAGAGTAGTACACCCAGAAGGAATCATGCGACAGGAATGAAACGTGCTACGTAAGTTTCGCACTGTGGGATATGCAAATGATTCAAGTGTTGTGCTCGGCCACACATATGACATAAGGAGGGACAGACGTTTATCGCTGTACCTGACTGGCCCATCAGCCATGACTGCAGACATCCAGTGAGCAGTGATGCCTCCGTGAGTCATCCTATTAGTGTCAGCACCATTGGCAGGCGGCTGCACGACACAGGACTACATGCATAGACTGTTACAGTGACTGCCCTTAAGACCACGTCAACGTCACCAAAGACTGCAATGGTGTCATAGAGTGCCAAAGGCCTGGTGTCACTCCAGCTAAACCCCTACCATAAAATCTGCAGGAACTGTGTGAGAATATTCAAGCTGAATATTCAAGACGCCATCACGAACCTCAACAACTTAGCAAACATGGCAGCCCAACGCCATACTGAGAGACACTACCTCCGTATGTGTAGCTCAATAAATATTAACCATATCAGTCTAAGGTTATCATCATGTATTGTTCCTGGTACCCTTTATCTTCCTTCCCAATAGCACTGCTCCACTTCTGTGTGCCACGATTCTTTGGATTGAGTGTATATGGTTCTGTTTTAGAGATGTTTTGAAATGACTCTATACAGTACCAAAATTGTTCTTCTGCTGTTACACGCTTGGCATATCAGAACTGTTAATCAATTCTCATGGCATATTCCTTTAAAAAATAATAATAATAATAATAATAATAAACTTGTCTCATTGTGAAGGGGATAGGGGTGAAACCTGTGACAGTGTAGAACTTTCACATGATGCTGAGGGCACTAGTGTCACCCAGTTAGAGAATTCAGAACTTTGAATGCTTCCTCATAGCTAGAAAGTGGAAACACACTGCTGAGGTGCCCAGATGTACGGTGGCCGAGAAAGCCCAACGCGCTGCAAGTTAAAAACGCGCTGCAAAGTCTCAAAACACAAGCATCAAAATGACACGACTTGTACAACATTAGCCAAACGCGCTGCAAGATCTGAAAACACAAGCATCAAAATGAGACCGCTTGCGAGCCATTAACCGAACGCGCTGCAAAGTCTCAAACGCGCAGCAAACACTGACAACACATACAACAAGCCTCAAAACACAGCGGGAGTGTTTCCGAGGGACACTGAAAGAGGACGGACCCATTCGAGAGCGGGCTGCGTGGACCTGGACGTAGAGCCGAGACAGCCTCAGTTCCAGCAAAAGTAAGTTTTATCTGTTTATTGATGAATATTCAGACGGGTTATTGACCAGACTCTTGTGTTTATATTTATCCACGTCCAGGTCCGCGCAGCCCGCTCTCGAATGGGTCCGTCCACTTTCAGTGTCCCTCGGAAACACTTCCGTTGTGTTTGAGGCTCGTTGCATGTGTTTGCTGCGCGTTTGAGACTTTGCAGCGCGTTCGGTTAATGGTTTGCAAGCGGTCTCGTTTTAATGCTTGTGTTTTCAGATCTTGCAGCACGTTTGGCTAATGTGCAAGTCGTGTCATTTTGATGCTTGTGTTTTGAGACTTCGCAACGTGTTTTTAACTTGCAGTGCGTTGGGCTTTCTCGGCCATCATACAGATGCCTTCAGGAATCTCCTCAGTAACAGGCCTCCTCATACTGATTTGATCTCTTCAGCGTTTTAGCTGCAGCTTACCTGAACCATAGCTACTTTGAAAAGTCTGGGCCACCGGATAACATGCTTGATGGAAATACCAGCCTGTGTGTGCACATTCTGACAAACTGTGGTTTCCTCTGGGGCTCTACAAAGGTGCAGATCTTTTACAGAGGCACCCTGAGCTAGAAGAGTGTAGTTCTTCATTAGTTTAATTATCACTATTTCAAGGGCATTATATCTGGTTATCTGTATGAGTAGTCTGTCTCACTGTTAGCTGGGTTATTAGCTGGTATTACTACATAAAAACTATAAGCTGGGTCATATCAGTTTATGGAACGTATGCATTTTTGGCCCGGATGGAGGGATGGAAAATGTACAAATGAAGGAAAGGGTATATAAAAAATAATGTATGACTTAAAAATGGAGCAATGGAGGGAACTAGAGAAAACACTGATAGTTGGTGTAATGCATTTGGCAGTTTGGCTTAGATGTGGCTTATTCACTGGGCTACAGCAGTAACTTCATTGAGGCATCAAAGGTAGAAGTCATGATCATCTCGGGGGTCTTCATTATCATTGGTTGCCTGGTGCTCATCCCTGTGTACTGGATAATGATCATCATCCTCCTTCAGAGAACAGAGATCTTACAGCATTACTCTCCATTGCCCTTGTAGTTCCTGCTCTGCTCCTCTCTGGTGGAGTACTGTTATGCTGCGCCTGCCCTCCACAGTATGGAGGAAAAAAAGTGAAAAGTGGGACCCTCTGCTCAATTCAAGTCAGGTAGTTTATATTGTCATTTCAACCATGTACAGGGGTGTACAGTACACAGTGAAACGAAATAACGTTCCTCCAGGACCAAGGTGATACATAGAAGAATAAATACACAAGACAATTTACAATATACGAAAGCCCACTGGTGGTGGGAGCAGTAAAGTGCAGTTATGTCCATTTTTATAGATGAACATTGTTTTTTAAGCAGCAGTTATGTCCATTTTTTGTTATAAATGTAAATATTATACTCCTTAAGTTTATGTGTAGACAGATTTAAAAGACCACTGGTGTCAGGGACAAAGAACCAGGACCGACGCGCGCAGAGCTAAAAGTCAAATGGGCTTTATTAAGCACACGAGTACACAAGCAGCGAGGCAACCAAGGTGGAAGGGCTAGGCAAGACAATGGTCAAAGTTACAAACAAAGGTCGATAGCCAGAGAGTAGAACACGAGAGAAAACCAACAAGGGATAAACAAAAGAAGAGGTCAAAGCCAAAGGGAGTCAAAAAGCCAGAGTCAGGGTAAACAGAGGAGAACCGCTCAGAAATGCAAACTAGGTTTGGCAAAACTTCGCAATGAGGAAGTGTTTGAGAGAAGTAAATATACTGAGGCTAAGTGGATGCAGCTGGCTAAAACTCAGGTGACCTAGAGCGGTGCTGATTGGATGGCTGGGGACATGTGGGTGTGATGTCATCGGATGATGCACTCTGGGAAATGGAGTCCAGGAGAGCTGGGGAAACCCGGAAGCGTGACAACTGGGTAAGATGTTTCTGAGAGGACTCGGCCTACTCAGATAACATATGTCCTACTTTCTAACATACGGCTTGCAGACATTAAATACAAGCACGATGATTCCATTAATAAACAGAAACCAAAGTATGTGACCCTTTTGTGACCTTTTTTTGTCAAGAAAATACTGCAACCAAACCTTTGCTGCTATAGTCCGTTTAGTCCAAATTGAAGTCCATTCCGTTGTACATAACACCTTTAACTCTCTAGAACTGCTTGCTTCAGGCCAGCATTTTTATTAGAGTAAGGTCAGATCTTAGACTTGGCTGTTCCAAGTCATATCTTTGGTAAAGCGACTCATGTGCTTAGAGTCATTGTCTTGATACATGACTTACGTTCTGTATAGATTCAGCTCACAGGAGTTTCCTTTCGAATTTGATGGTATAATCAGAGTTCATTGTTTCGTCACTGATGGCCAGCTGTTTAGGGCTAGCTGCAGCAAACAGGCCCAAATGATGATACTACCACCGCCATGTTTCACAGATGGTTTTAATTTTGGAATGCTGTGTTTTCTTTCACCAAACATGACACTTCTAATTTAAGCCAAAAGAAAAAAATCTCTTTGGTCTCATTCCTCTACAAAACCTTTTCCTGACTTGTCTGTGTGATCTTTGGCAAACCGCAGATAGCCGACAACATGCTTTTTGAGGAGCAGTGTCTTTCTCCATACAACCCTGCCATGCACAATGCTGTTGTTCAGTGTTCTTCTATCGTTTGCCCTGGTCTTGAATTTTCTCAATTTGTACATATGTGTTTGATTGTGGTCTAGTGGAGTCCAAACTCTTTCCAGTCTGATGAGCATCAACAACTCATTTTCTGAGCTCTTCAGAAATCTCAATGCCATAACACACTCCCATGGATGTGTTATGAAGATCGGTAGCACTTTCCTGTAGTGTTAAGGCTACACAGAAGCCTACACAAAACCTACACAAGCATGTCATTACAACTGATGTGCCTCAACATTCAGAAATGCTTATTCCAATAGGCGTCTGTAAGCTGGTGACACCCTATTTGAGGGATTTCAGGTATACGTGGGGCTGAATGGAACTCCTCCTACTAATTTTTATACTGACTCTAAACTGCATGAGTTCATTTCCCCCATCAATGAACTCTCTGGAGCTCTTATACTCTAGACCCCGCCCCAGGTCAAACCAAACCCTGTTAAAGGGGTAGACAAAACCAAGAAACATAATTAACACATTAACAGTACTGTACAACCAAATCATAGTGTCTGCTATTGTAACAATTAAGGCATCTACCACTAAATAATAATCATCTGTTTTTATTAACCCTTTGTCTTTTTGTTAACAGGACCTGTGGAAGAGAATGGACCCTACTTCCCCACACCAGCGGTTCCACCCAACTGGGATATAAATGACATCTGCTCTTGACAACATTTCTTGTAGACCCATCCACCAACAGGATCACAGGTAAGAGCTATATTAGCAAGCACATAACACTAGCAGTCTTTAGGATTGTCTCTGAAGGTGGCTTCTAGGCTGGTGATGGGAGTATACCATCCGCCACATCAGAGCATCATTCATTACAAAGGTTTACTTTGTCTTTTTTGATCAAAGTTAGCTGAAGCAGCCTTTATGACGGATGATGCCTATTGGAATAAGCATGTACTGTTATACCAGGTGTCATGGTAACACTTTCTATGAGTCAGGTATCCATAATGCATCATTTGGGCATTCACAAATATATATATAAAGCAGTTTGGATGATTTATAATACTTGATAGAAGCCTTTGTAACTATACATAAATGTTTATAACCACACACATAAAAAACACCACAGTATATGACTTTTTAGCACAAAGTGACATAATGCATCATAATCTCTATATTGTTAAGACCACTAGCATAATCTCTAGCTGTTTGCTCATGAAATGCAGACCTACAGAACCTGTATATTAACTTTATGTAATTTACAGTATATTTCATCAACAAATTGGTGTTGCTCTGATTGGACAATAATATTTAAGGCAATCTTACTTTATTTACAGCTGTTATATGTTTATATTAGCATATTAACTAATTTATACAGCTGACCAACAACATAACTTTACCTGAAGTCTGTAAAGAGAGCTTATACGTGTTCAATGCAGTTATAAAACTATTTGCACTTTAAAGATACTGAGGTGTGTCTGAGAACATGCTGGTCTCCCCAATAGTTTTACATATATGCATTATAATGCATTATGTCACTTGGTGCTATGAAGCCTCATACCGTGGTGTTGTTATATGCGCACTATTCTGATGATTTATGTACAGTTACAAAGGCTTATGTCAAGTATTATAAAGCATTATGAAACCTTTATAGATCTTTATGAATGTGCTTATAAGCTATACCCAGAACATAGAAATATACAGGTGCCATACAAGCTAGGTAACTGTCTGTAAAAACCCTAAGCTTATATCGTGTTCGTCGAAATGCAGTTATTAATAACTATTTGCATCTTTAAAGATAACTGATCTGTTTCTGAGTTAACATGCTTGGTCTCCCCAATACTTTTTGCCACTATTATGCATTATGGGTATTCATTTGGGGGTCAGTAACCTGGGTGATTATGTGGCATGCGAACCAGACTACAACACAATATATGACTTTACTGGAGATATTTATTTATGTACACTCCAGAACACTGAGAAGACAACAAAACAACAGATATACAAACGGACAAATGCCTGCACGCAATAAGGGGAGAATCTGAACACGGACGGCGCCAAAGAAAAGAAATAAATATAAAACTGACCTAGCTCAAGATTGGGTACCAAATTTCTCCTACCTGCACCAATACAAAAATACAGGGGTTGGCGCCCGCCCCTTACCTAATGTGTCTATACAATCAATCCCTACGTGTTGTGGATGTATGAGCGCTCGTCTTACCTGTTCAGAACCCCCTATCCACGCAGGCCACCCAAACACACAAACAGACAACGGGAACAACAACTAGGACCAGCACGAAACAGAATGTGGCTAGTGCTAGGCGCTAACTACAGGAGGCGGAGGGAGATCAAACAAAAATGCAGCTAACCTGACGAGTATACTAACATGTGAAAACTTGAGCACCAAACACATCTGCCTTACGTCCCCAGCACAACAGCAAATACCAAAACATCACTCCCCAGCCTCTCCAAACTGAATCCCCGGTCCTTTTTTAAAACACAAGTCCCGCCTCTCACGTAGGAAGAAGCGGGTTTCTGATTGGCCGCCTTTGGGAACTTCAAAACGATGATTGACAGCAGCCAACCTGTAGATGGGGACAGAAGAGAGAGAACACAGGGCAACCGCGGGCCAATAAAACTGAGCCCAGGCACGTAACACGCCCACCCCAAAGAGCAAACTTGTTTGCGAAAGAGAAAGAAAAAAAAATGAAAAGAATATGAACATCTATGCTCTAGAAAGAGCATCAGCAATCACATTTTCAGTTCCCTTTTTATGTCTAACATCCAAATTACAATCTTGTATAATCAAAAACCATCTCATAAGCCTGCGGTTCTGATTATACATTCGGGACAAAAACACAAGGGGATTGTGGTCAGTAAACACAACTACTGGCAGAGGACTGGAACCCACATAAACTTCAAAGTACTGCAATGCCAAAAGTAAGGCCAAGGCTTCCTTTTCAATGGTGGAATACTTAACCTGATGCTTATTAAACTTCCCAGAGAAATAAGAAACGGGGTGATCCACACCAGCTCCATCTTCCTGTAGCAACACAGCTCCTGCCCCAAATTCACTTGCATCCACCTCCAATTTAAAGGGCCTTGTAAAGTCAGGGGCAGCAAGCACAGGGGTAGAGCAAAGCAAAGCCTTAATATTACTAAATGCCTCCTGACACATAGGCGACCAGTTAAATGTCATTGAAGGACTTAACAAAGAGGTAAGTGGTTCAGCCACAGTCGAAAAATTTTTACAAAAGCTACGGTAATAGCCAACCATCCCCAAGAAGCGCCGCAACTCACGCCTTGTTTTAGGGGCAGGAAATCGAACAATAGCTTTGATTTTTTCCTCTAAAGGACGAACCTGACCACGACCAACCTGTTTACCTAAATATGTTATTGTAGCCTGAGCAAATTCACATTTGGTCAGATTTAGTGTTAGATTGGCCTCTTCTAATCTTTTAAAGACAGCCCTCAATGTCTCTAAATGATTATTCCAATCCATGGACCACACAACTACATCATCTAAATAGGCAGTGCAATTAGAGACATCAGCAAAAATAGAATTTACCAGTCTTTGAAAGGTAGCAGGTGCATTTTTAAGTCCAAATGCCATTACAGAATACTGTAGAAAAGCATCTGGAGTAACAAAAGCTGACAACTCAGAAGCTTTGGCGGTTAGTGGAACTTGCCAATACCCCTTTAAAAGGTCTAGTTTGGTCACAAAACGAGCAGAACCAACATTATCCACACAATCATCAATTCGGGGCAAAGGAAATGAATCTGATACTGTAACTGCATTTAATCTTCTGTAATCTGTACAAAGCCTAAATGTGCCATCAGGTTTTGGCACAAGTAAACAAGGAGAACTCCAGGGACTACAACTCGGCACGGCTAGTCCATGCTTCAACAGATATTCTACCTCCTTACGCATAATTTCACGTTTTGTGGCATTGACACGATAAGCGTGTTGTTTCAATGGGGTGTCAGTCACAACTTTAATGTCATGTTGTATAACAGTAGTTTGCCTGGGCACATCTCCAAAAAGACAACCAAAATCCTTAATCAGAGTTACAATATCCTCTCGCTGCATTTTAGGCAGGTGCCCTACCAATGTTGAATGAGGAGAATCCAATGAGGCCAACAGTTCAGAATTTGGTAACCTGGCTTCCAACTGGGCAGTAGAACGAAAAGTTAAACCATCTTCCTCATGCTCTGAGGTAAAGGAGGGAGGGAAAGAGGTATCGTCTGGCACAGAAGCCAAGGCTACAACTGCTGTGGAGTCTGGGTCCATAAAAGAATAATGTTTACCTGCGGATGTCGCCCTTTCATAATAAGGTTTCAACATGTTTATATGACACACCCGAGCCCTACGTCTACGGTCAGGAGTACTGATGAGGTAGTCAGTCACACTTAGTTTTTCTTTGATGGTGTATGGCCCCGCAAACCTGGAAGACATGGTAGAACCAGAAACAGGTAAAAGTACCAACACTTTGTCACCGATAGAAAAGTTACGAGCTACCGCCTTTTGATCAAATAAACGCTTCATTTTTCCTTGGGATTTCGCCAGCATGTCTTTAGCCAAGTTGCAAGCATAATGCCAACGCTCACGAAACGAACTGGCATAGTCTAAAACATTCATGCCAGGGTTAGACGAACCTGTCTGGAAAGATTCCTTTAGTAACCTCAATGGTCCCCGTACTGAGTGACCAAAAACCAATTCTGCTGGACTAAACTGCAAAGATTCTTGTTTAGCCTCCCGGGCAGCAAATAAAGCCACAGGTACTCCCTCATCCCAATCCTTTCCATTCTCTAAACAGTACTTGCGCAACATTGACTTTAAAGATTGATGAAACCTCTCTAATGCTCCTTGAGACTCAGGATGGTAGGGACTAGACATTTCATGCCTAATTCTCAACATCTGCATTATCTGAGCAAAGAGCTTAGAAGTAAAGTTAGACCCCTGGTCAGTCTGAATCACTCTTGGCAGGCCGAACGTAGTGAAGAATTTAACTAAAGCTTTTACAACATTCTGGGCGGTAATTTTACGTAATGGAATTGCTTCAGGAAAACGTGTAGCTGCACACATGATGGTTAACAAAAACTGATTGCCATTTTTAGTTTTTGGTAAAGGACCAACACAATCTATTAAAACCCTTTCAAATGGTTCACCTATTACTGGAATAGGGTGCAAAGGAGCAGGAGGAATGACTTGGTTAGGCTTCCCAGTTTTTTGACAGGTTTCACATGAACGACAATAATTAACTACATCTTTTCGCAAGGCAGGCCAAAAGAAATGTTTTAAAATACGTGAATACGTCTTTGTAACTCCCAAATGTCCTGACCACGGATGGTCATGAGCAACACTTAATACCAAATGCCGAAATGCAGACGGGACAACAATCTGATAAACTGCGTCTGACACATTGGCATGAGATGCCCACTTACGCATTAAGACGCCGTCATCAAAAAAGAAAGCAACCTGCCTATTCTCAATATCACCATCGCCTCCAGAAAGAAAATACTTGGCCAAAGTCTCGTCACGCTGTTGTTCTGAAATTAATTCTTTCCGTGTTACATGACTGCTAGACAAAGGGGACAAACCAAGTACACGATTACTAGAACTCGCAGGTGGTGACGGGACAAATGGCTCCTCACTAGCTAAAAAAGAATCAGAAAGATCCACTACATCCATAGTATGTCTAGCTTGAGCCCTAGTAACCGCACAGGCAGGAAACACATCAGAGAAGTTCTTCAGGTTGTCTATAGACATAGGGGCACACGGCTGACCAGATACTACCACCAAAGGAACAACTTTACCACCAGCAAGATCATTTCCAAGAATAAAATCTATCCCCTTAACAGGCAACTCCTGTCTAACACCAACTCTGACAATACCAGTCACCAAGTCAGAACACAAATGTACATCATGAAGGGGCACTTTAATATAGCTCATCTCCAACCCTTGGCAAAGAACATACGAACCAGTAAAGGTCTCATCTGACAAGGGTAAGACACCTGCACGTATAAATGACTGTGCTGCCCCAGTATCACGCAGCATGACAATGGGCAGGCCTCTTTCCTCTGCATGAGGCAAAGATACAGACCCATTAAAGATAAAAGGGCGGTAACACTCATCAGGGGAGACAAATGTCTCTAAAGAAACTGACTGGGCAAAACCCACTCCTTTTGGTGGTTGTTTCTTTTCCTGACGTTCATGCTTACGTTTTAAAGCAAAACACTCATTCGCAATATGCCCCATTTTGTGGCAATAAAAGCACTCTACTGAGGCCATGTTGCGATTAGGAGATCTAGTTTTGCGTGGCGGAGTGGTTTTAAAACTTGAGTCACATATGTTTCCTGAACTCTGCTTGAAAATGAAACTACTTTTGTGTGTTAAGACAAACTCATCAGCCAATACTGCAGCCTGAGAGAGAGTGGTCACTTTACATTCATTCAAGTAAACGGCCAGACGGTCAGGCAGACAATTTTTAAAATCCTCAAGCAGCACAAGTTCCCTAAGAGATTCTTGATCCATCACCCGGCTAGACGCAACCCATTTATCAAACAAAACACATTTTTCTCTAGCAAACTCAACATAAGACTGAACTGGTGTTTTCTTAAAACCTCTAAACCTCTGTCGATAAGCTTCAGGCACAAGTTCATACGCACGCAGAATAGCTGCTTTTACAACGTCATAATTCATACTGTCAGTCAAAGACAAAGAAGAACATACCTCCTGGGCTTTTCCCACAAGTTTGCACTGAAGTAGCAGTGTCCAGTAGTCTTTAGGCCACCGTAAAGCTATAGCAATACGCTCGAAAATGCTAAAATATGTATCCACTTCGGCTTCTCTGAACGGAGGCACAAGAGCTATGTGTTTGGCAACGGCAAACCCAGGTCGCGGCTCTTCCACCATCCCAGAACTAGTAGAAGGGAGAGGCACCAGCTCTACAGGCTCCAGACGAGGGACACTGGGAGGAGGTAGACTCGACATGGTACGAGGTCGTGAGGTGGACTCCTTCACCTTCAGTTCCAGTTCCCGCAGCCGAATCTCTTTCTCCATATCCAGCTCCATCCGTCGGACAGATAACTTAAGATCCATGTCTGCCCGCCTCTGAGCAGCCCTCTCCTCTCTATCCATCTCCCACCTTGTTAAAGGCTCCCTCATATCAGGTTCGCTCCTCAACTCGGAAGACTCTGCAGAAAGCGGCTCAAACCGCGGTAATGTCGCCATAACTTTAGGGGAGACCATCGCTGCGGCCCCTCCATCTGCCCCTGGAGTGGGGGTCACTGGTTCGCCAACGCTTTCCGTAGAAGTATCAACCACCGGAGCAAGAACGCGTAGCTCTACAAGCCTCTCAATAAGAAGTCGTTTAATTTCTTTCTTCACTAACTGTTTAGCCATGGGAATGCTAAAATGTACAGCTATTTGTAGCAAGTCATCCTTCCTACAAGCATCCAACTTGTCTAGCGAAGGAGCACTTAAAAATGAGCTTAAATCAAACAGGTGAGCCATAGCGGACTAGAAGACACTGCAGCACCAGCCAAAACACCAACACTAACAGCTCAACGTACCGAAAGCAAGCCTAGCCAGTGTAGCCGGTTCACACAGCACACAATCACGCTACAAACTAGTACAACACAGGGTAGCAATACTAATCCCGGACGAGCACCCACTTGTTACGACCCCGCTAGTTTGTCTAGGGGTATTCATTTGGGGGTCAGTAACCTGGGTGATTATGTGGCATGCGAACCAGACTACAACACAATATATGACTTTACTGGAGATATTTATTTATGTACACTCCAGAACACTGAGAAGACAACAAAACAACAGATATACAAACGGACAAATGCCTGCACGCAATAAGGGGAGAATCTGAACACGGACGGCGCCAAAGAAAAGAAATAAATATAAAACTGACCTAGCTCAAGATTGGGTACCAAATTTCTCCTACCTGCACCAATACAAAAATACAGGGGTTGGCGCCCGCCCCTTACCTAATGTGTCTATACAATCAATCCCTACGTGTTGTGGATGTATGAGCGCTCGTCTTACCTGTTCAGAACCCCCTATCCACGCAGGCCACCCAAACACACAAACAGACAACGGGAACAACAACTAGGACCAGCACGAAACAGAATGTGGCTAGTGCTAGGCGCTAACTACAGGAGGCGGAGGGAGATCAAACAAAAATGCAGCTAACCTGACGAGTATACTAACATGTGAAAACTTGAGCACCAAACACATCTGCCTTACGTCCCCAGCACAACAGCAAATACCAAAACATCACTCCCCAGCCTCTCCAAACTGAATCCCCGGTCCTTTTTTAAAACACAAGTCCCGCCTCTCACGTAGGAAGAAGCGGGTTTCTGATTGGCCGCCTTTGGGAACTTCAAAACGATGATTGACAGCAGCCAACCTGTAGATGGGAACAGAATAGAGAGAACACAGGGCAACCGCGGGCCAATAAGCAGGCCTCTCTTTTATGTCCGCGAGTGTAACAACCGGTACGCTGTAAGCTGGAAATCTCCTGTGCTTTTAATGTTTTAGTGTTTTAGCTTTAGATGGCGCTGGTCCCACCAGACCAGTGACGGACTGCTTGCTTGTTTCACTCCACCCACTTTCACCATTTTACATTTTTAGGACCAAACTCATCCATGAGTAAACAACATGGCAAAGGTGAGGGAGATTGTAGGCATTGCCCTAAACTTTCAGGAGCAACCGCATCCACAGGCAGACACCATGTCAAAGCCGAAAGAGATTATGGCTATTCCATGGCTATGACAGGATGCTTGACTACTATTATGGCTTGCGTTGTCCATGAGGAAGGGCTCGGTTCTTGAAGCAGGTGATGTCAAAGGGCAAATCATCTGGGAGGGCACTACTACACTACTACACTATTACTACTATATTGTATCAGCATCAGATCTTTATCAATGGTTTGAGTTGACCTGTTTCCACATCATTACCCCATAATATGCAGGCTTGTCCCTATGTGGGGACTATAGGTACCCAGGAGAAACTAGGTGGGGACAGTGCAAAAAAACCCCATAATGCAGGCAGAATGTAGATGTTCGGTATATATGTTCTCTGGGTTTCTTGTTGACTGGCAAGGATTTCAAGCATCTACACAGTGCTTTCAGCTGTTTAGCTAAAACTGTTGAGCAGGTGAGACAGAACTGTGTTCATTCTACTGCATAAACTCTGCTGCAGTACAGTATGTAGACATGAACGCTGATTTTGCTCTTATTATATCTATTATGAATTCTTAATTATGTTCAGCTTACCAGTCAGTTATATACCTTTTCCTTCCCTTTAGTTCTCCACATAGCTGGGCCTGTCAGGGAATGTCCTGATTAGCTGTCACCACCCTACACTGTCTAGAGCAGTCTTTGATGTACAGGTAAACGAGTGTTTTGACCGGTACAGTCTACAAAGCTGGATAGTAAATGGCATGAGAAATGAGGAGTGTGGGCATGAGAGTGTGAGATTTAGACTGACTGTGCTGTTCACTAACAAAGTCGGTGAGACTTCTAGCTATGCACGTTTTGTTAACTGATGAATGTGTACATGAGAAATGAGGAGGAGTGTGGCGTGAGAGTGTGAGATTGTCTTAGGTGACTGTGTGAGTCTCACTGTCTGTTGGTGAGAGGAGAGACGCTATGCTGATCTGTAAACTGAGAATGGGTCAGTAGTGTTACAATGAGGAGTGGTAGCTCTGTCGGGGGTCTGGAGGTGTCTTAGGAGGTCAAGTAGTGCTAAGGTGCTGTGTTCACCTAAGATTAGCTAGCCAGTGAGCAAACAGCAGGTTTCTTGGTGAGGCTAAACCGAGAAGTGGTCAGAAGAAACGTGTTAGGTTTCAAGAGCCAGGTTTGATGGGGGGTTAACTAGGTGGGGACTAAGTGTCTACCCAGGAGTAAAGACCCTGGTGGTATGTTCTGTATATATGTTGGTTCTGGATTGGTCTAAAAGAACCAGGTAAGAAGAAGAGAATGGGACAAGGTATGTGTTCACCTAAGATCAGCTAGCCAGTGAGCAAACAGCAGGTTCCTCTGGGTGGAGGCTAAACCGAGAACCAAGTCAGAAGAAAGGTGGTAGGTTTGAGGAGCCAGGTTTGAGGTTTGGGTTAACTGGGTCAGGAGTAGTGTCTACCATGGAGTAAAGACATTGGTAGTATGTTCTGTATACTTGGTTCTGGGTTGGTCTAATTTGAAATAAGTGTGAGAAAAACTACAGCTTTAGTATTTAGATATTTTTATTTTTATATGTTGCAAAATACACAGTAAAGGACTTAAACTGTACAGACAAATTAAATAAATAGTTTTTGCATTTTAATAAATATGCAGTGATTCTACAGGGGTTGGACAATGAAACCGAAACACCTGGTTTTAGACCACAATCATTTATTAGTATGGTGTAGGGCCTCCTTTTGCGGCCAATACAGCGTCAGTTGGTCTTGGGAATGACATATACTGCGTCCTGCACAGTGGTCAGAGGGACTTTAAGCCATTCTTCTTGCAGGATAGTGGCCAGGTCACTACGTGATGCTGGTGGAGGTTCGTCCTTCTTGGTGGTATGCTGACATTACCCTGGATACCGTGGCTCTTGATACATCACAAAGACTTGCTGTCTTGGTCACAGATGTGCCAGCAACGTGGACCAACGGCCACCAACAGTGGCCCCCCTGTCCTCTTTTGAACTCTGGTATGTCTCCCATAATGTTGTGTGCATTGCAGTATTTTGAGCAGAACTGTGCTCTTACCTGCTAACTGAACCTTCACACTCTGCTCTTACTGGTGCAATGTGCAGTTAATGAAGACTGACCACCAGGCTGGTCCAATTTAGCCATGAGACCTCCCACACTAAAATGACAGGTGTTTCAGTTTCATTGTCCAACCCCTGTATCTGTATGATTATGCAGGCTCATGTTGTTTTAATGAAAGTAAAACGGTAAATAGTAATAATATGGAATATTTGAGAATGAAATATAAGTATACAAGGGTTACCAACAATCTCCACTGAGCCTGCCGGTACACGCACACACACACACGCACAGTTCTGAAATATCCTGACAGATATTTATCAAAGATAAAACTTTCACAAAGCAACCACATAATATTGGCCCGGCATTACAGCCAGTTCAGTTATTAATATTCAGAAATGATGTGAAAATTACTGAGTCTGTTGTATCTGTTTTTTGAGAGAAGAGTGTCTGTTGAGTAACCAGTTCTCTAAGACTTCACTCCTGGATTCTGATTGGTGGACCCAGGCACTGGGAAACCGTCACCCTTCCAGGAGGCTGGGTTAAAGCCAGCCGGGGCGGAGCGTGAGCGGGGCGTTTCCGTCTGTCCCAGTCCCTGGTACTGACCCTTTGGCGAGGCAGGTACAGAGAGGGGGTCTACACCCAGGCGTTCATGAGATGACCCTGAGAGGAGGCCAGTGTGTTCCCCCTGGACAATGTCCGCTTCAGAACCAAAGAACAGCTTACGAGGACGTCCCAGCACTGTACGGCCTGCAGGAAACCAGACAACCCTTTAAACACAGGCCACAGATTTGAACTACAACTCCACACTGTATGCCCTCAATATGCCCACATTAAAGAGCTCTAAGGGTCTGTATTCTCATGTAATCTCAGTCATGATCAATGAATGGGATTTTCGTAGTTCATAACAACCTGCCTTACAGACACTGATCAACCTCAGGAACACTGGCGTATCACTTCAGCTCCTCATATAAAGGTAGGTCACTTTATCTTAGATGCAGGTGCCAAGATTCCAATCCGAGGATGTGTTGGATAACACCAAACACACAACTATGTGGGAGTCCAAGTTAATTGACAGGCATTGGGGGCAGTCGTTGGCTGGAGGTTAGGGAACCAGCCTGGTGACCGGAGGGTCGCCGGTTTGATTCCCTGAACTGACAGTTGTGACTGAGGTGCCCTTGAGCAAGGCACCTAACCCCCAACTGCTCCCCGGGCACTGTGGATAGGGCTGCTCACCACTCCGGGTAAGTGTGCTCACTGCCCCCTAGTGTGTGTGTTCACTAGTGAGTGTGTTTGTGGGTCTTTCACTTCACGGATGGGTTAAATGCGGAGACTACATTTCCCCACTGTGGGATCAACAAGGGATTCAAATCTTACATTTTTCAGAGTACTTTAGCTTTAGCTAACCGGACAAAGCTATAAAGCAATGGATATGGGATAATACCTAGAACCGAAAAGCTAGATTAGCCTTGGTAGCTGGAGATGGTGAAAGAACTAGCTAGCAAGAAGCTAGTTCACAAACACATAGGCATATTGGCAAAAGTGGAGGCCATGCGTCATGGTCTCTAGCGCCACCATAGACCTTTTCTACCTAACAAGTGAAATGAAAAAATCTTTTCCCTGCTGAGCACTTACTCTCTCAAATGCTGGCAGCTTCTGAGAAGAAACATGAAAACGGTTCCACTGAAAACGGCTGCTGCACCAGCACATTAGTTCAATATGGATCTCTTCAGTTCTGCTTCATACTCTCAGCACAGGAGCCATTAAAACTGAGGTAAGGTTATTTTTGTTTCAATCACAAAAACTTGAGTACACAGCAAAAGCTCTTGTATTTGGATTTGGTAACCAATATACTGTTGCTGTTTTATTGTAAGCAGCAAAACCCAGCAATGAGCATTTCCAGCAAAATAGGGCAGAATCACAAAGAGCACCTAATTATGGGACCAATTTTGTGAGGAATGCAAATGTAAGTCTGGACCTTCCAGACACATCATTAACTGTGAATGTTGTGAACACTTCAATCAGTGTGTTGTTGTTTAGAAACCTAAAACACCAATTATACCAGCTATGCTGGCTATAAAAGTCGCACAGTTTGCCACTTTGCTCAATATATATAATATGTAAGGTTGGGACAATGAAACTGAAACACCTGGTTTTAGACCACAGTCATTTTATTAGTATGGTGTAGGGCCTCCTTTTGTCGGCCAAATACAGCGTCAGTTGGTCTTGGGAATGACATATTCTGGCATTCCTGCCTGCACAGTGGTCAGAGGGAGTTTAAGCCATTCTTCTTGCAGGATAGTGGCCAGGTCCTACGTGATGCTGGTGGAGGTTCGATCCCTTCCGGTGGTATGCTGACATTACCCTGGATACCGATCGGCTCTTGATACATCACAAAGACTTGCTCTGTCTTGGTCACATGTGATAGATGCGCCAGCAAGAGACACGTGCACCAACAGTGTGTCCTCTTTTGAACTCTGGTATGTCACCCATAATGTTGTGTGCATTGCAGTATTTTGAGCAGAACTGTGCTCTTACCTGCTAACTGAACCTTCACACTCTGCTCTTACTGGTGCAATGTGCAGTTAATGAAGATTGGCCACCAGGCTGGTCCAATTTAGCCATGAGACCTCCCACACTAAAATGACAGGTGTTTCAGTTTCATTGTCCAACCCCTGTATATGCCTATATTATATCGCCGCTGTCCAAAGAAAAAGAAATTTACAGGACAAGCCAAAACCCCCATTTAATTGTAATGTAGGTCAATGGAACCTATTTTCTAAGCGATTTGGGCCATTTCTGTTGCTCCATTCATCATAAAATTTTCCCACAGTGTAAACGGCAGCTGCTGTGTTTAAATGATGCACAACAGTAAAAATGGTCCAAAACTGGAACATGTTTTTTCGTTGGACAGACTATATATAAACACATCAGCAGATCACTAATAATGTACCATGTAGTTCACCTGAATCATGCATGCATATTCCCTTTCTTTAAATAGCCTAAACAAACTGCTCTAGGTTTGACTTGGTGAGTGTGCGTGACATCAACAGAAGAAGGGAGACACCTACCCATGTTGCGAACTTGATCTGAGATGTCAGCTCGTATATCTGAGACATCCAACATAGCGAGGAAGGAGTCGAAGCAGGAGCCTTCATCATCCTCACGTACATATGGGCGATAGCTGAAGCTGTAGTGATGTGCAATCGCAGCTAGGAACATCTCTATGCAGATAACAAAGTCCTACACACGCAAAGAGGGCCATTAATCCACTGAACACCCACATGATATATAGAATGTTGTGTTTATCTGTCGCCCTTTGCCAGGAACCAACAGATTGACATGCGGTCACATATTAGAATAGGTATGTAGGTATGTAACGTGTACCTGTAATCCTGTGGCTACAGCCTCCACGCTTTCCCATTCCCATGTGTGCTTCTCAGAAATGACTCCAACCTTCACAAGAAGGGCAATGAGCACAGCCTGCCTGCAGAGGGCGACAGAGATTCAAGAATTAGCTACAGTGTCTTCCAAAAACAGTGCATTTATAATTGGGTTTTCTCTGCAGGCTACTGATGATGCATTTCACCTCTTTAAGCCTGAAGCCTCACCCAAAGCCTCTGCCAGACTGAAGCTTCAGCTGAGGCCTCTGCCAAGACTGAAGCCTCACCCAAGGCCTCTGCCAGATTAAAGCTTCACCCGAGGCCTCTGCCCAGATTGAAGCTTCACCCGAGGCCTCTGCCAGATTGAAGCTTCACCCGAGGCCTCTGCCAGATTGAAGCTTCACCCGAGGCCTCTGCCAGATTGAAGCTTCACCCGAGGCCTCTGCCCAGATTGAAGCTTCACCCGAGGCCTTGGCCCAGACTGAACTTTCAGCTGAAGCCTCTTTAGCAGATAAAGCTTCATCCAAGGCCTCTGTCCAGCCTGCAGTTTCATCCAAGGCCTCTGTCCAGCCTGCAGTTTCATCCAAGGCCTCTGTCCAGCCTGTAGTTTCATCCAAGGCGTCTGCCCAGAGTAAACCTTCAGCAAAGCCTCTGCCCAGACTGAACCTTCACCTGAGGGCTCTGCCCAAACTGAAGCTTCATATGAGGCCTTGGCCCAGATTGAAGCTTCACCTCTCAGGTCTCTGTCAAGCCTGCAACTTCACCTGAGGTGAGGCCCAGCCTACCCTAGAGAAAGTTGAGGCAGATCCACTCAAGGGTGTGGACCTGCGGCACAGTGTTATGGAATCACCAGAATCCCATTCAGTCCTTGTATTTAAGAGGGGAGGGGACAGAATGGCTATAGGCCTAGGGAAGGAGATTGGCAGGTCAGCACCCAATCTGCACAAGGTACAGACACATGACCCTGGGTGACCGGCCAAAGTATGTGACCCTTTTTGTGCATAATGTTCAACAAAAACTGGAACCAAACTTTTCCATTTACTGTTGATCCCTCCTGCATTTCGGCTTGGAGAATTTTTCATCCCATTCATACAAAACAGCTTCAACTATGGGATGTTGATAGGTTACCTCACATAAACTGCTCCCCTCCAAGCGTTATTCTTCTTCAGCCGTTCTTTGGTAGTACAACTCATGTGCTTAGGATCATTGTATTGTGTATGACCCACGCTCTCATGAGACTCGACTCATGGATAGAGTCAAAAGCCCTGACTTTTTATTTAGAATTTGCTGGTAGAAATCTGGCAAGCCATCCTTACCCAGATTCAGCGAAACTGGACCAAACTATGATGCTACCACCACCATGTTTCATAGGGGGGACACGGTTCCTATGCTGGAAAGCTTTTCCTATGCTGGAAAGTGTTTAAGTTAACCTGGGCTCCTGTGAACACAGTCTGTCCAAACTCTTTCAAACCGAATAAGCATTAACAACTCGCTTTCTGAGCTCCTCAGAAATCATCAATTGTTCATGCCACAAATCTTCACCACAGACACGAGCGATGAAGATTGGCAGCACTTCACTGTATTGTACTGTTCATAAGGCTACATGCCACCTACATGCCAAACTCTTGCCACTAACAGATCTGTAATATTGTCTATAATTTAATATATTACGTAATACTGTAATATTGCATATTAATTTGTTTCATTTTATACTTTTAATCCACTCTTAGGACATTTGGTTAATCTGATTGTGTTCATATTTATGCAGAAATACAGTGAGTTCTGAAGGGATTTGCAAACTTGTACGTAACACTGTTAGTAATTAAGATGCTCTTTCAGACGTAAACCTGATCATCAACAAGTAAACAAGATCTAGCCAACATGCATCTGAATTTCGCCCCTCAGCTGTCTCATTTTGCATTTTTGAGGAACGTGTTTTGCTTTCTTGCCCATTTGGGGTGCTTGCTTTCAAGAAGCCTGAAGGGCAGTTATGGCACTTTGATAATCAGCGGTTTCCTGTACGTTTCTGTGAAAAGAACTGTTATCGCTGTAGCACATCTCCTGTGCCTTTAATATTATACCATCTGGTTAAGCCTTGGCTGTGCTTGCTTTAACAGACCAATGACAGACTGGTAGTTTCGCTCCACCCCATTTCTGCAGTGGAGTATAAAAGAGCTACACAGTGTGACGAAAACCATCTAACAAAAATTTGAAGTTTGATGTCCCGATATTTCAGCTTCTCTAAATTTCCAGGACCAAAAGCATCCACAGGCAGACACCATGTCAAAGGTGACGAAGGTTGTAGTCTTTGCCCTGCCTCTGATAGGATGGGCGACTGCGATTTTGGCTTGTGTTCTGCCGATGTGGAGGGGCTCTGTTGTTAAAGCAGGTGAAATCAGAGGCCAAATCCTCTGGGAGGGCCTCTGGATGAGCTGTGTTATGAGCACCACTGGACAATGGCAGTGTAAGGCCTACGACTCCATGTTGTCTCCACCTTCAGAGCTGCAGGCAGCTCGGGACATGATCGTCATTGCCATCATCACAGCTGTCCTGCCTTTGACGCTCTCCATTATGGGTGCAAAGTGCACCAACTTCATTAAGGACAAGGCATCAATGGGGAAAGTCATGATCATCTCGGGGGTCTTCTTCATGATCACTGGTTGCATGGTGCTCATCTCTGTGTCCTGGATAACTACCATTCTGTATTTACAACATCTTGGACCATCACTCTACATTGGCTATGCAGCTGCTGCTCTGCTTATCACTGGAGGAGTCCTGCTATGCTGCACATACACTCCACAGGAGGAGAGGTAAAATCCATAAGGACATATATTGAATCAGATCAGGTTGGATCAGGGCATTCAAAACATGTAAAATATGAAAATGAAATTGTAATATTTGTATTTTATGAGCTACTAATGTGAAATAACCATAACTGACCTGTCTGGCATATTTGGTCACTAATTGAATAATTATAATAATATTATGTACATTATTATATTACATACATTATATGTAACATAATGATAATAATATGTAGGTGACATTAGACTGTGGAATTTTACAGTCCACCTTAAACACCTCCAGAATGGAGCTTTACAGGAGGATACACCAGCTGGGTTAACCTGCAGTGGAGGCTGATATAGAACAAGGGTTATTACTAATAGTTACTAATAGTTTTAGAGCAATTCTATTGGTCTGTCCATCATGAATATTCACTAACTTGAAAGAGGAGCTAGAGCTTTTACACTGGGCAGAAAAAGAGGGCAGAAGTGCAGCACTGGCAACCTTCGTTGTGTTGTAACTCTGCCTTTTGCGTTTTCAGGGCCATAACATCCACAATCAGACACCATTCAGGGATAGGTGCCGTTGTTCTGGCTCTGATAGGATGGAGCTTATCTATTGCCACCTGTGTTCTGCCTCAGTGGAAAGTCACACCTTTTATTGGAGATGACACCTCAGACCAGATCGTCTGGGAGGGCCTCTGGATGAGCTGTGTTATTCAGAGCACTGGACAGTTGCAGTGTAAGGTCTATGACTCCATGCTGGCTCTGCCATTAGACCTGCAGACAGCTCAAGTCATGTTTGTGGTCTCCAACATTATAACTCCACTGGCTTGTATCTTCTCTGTAATGGGCACAAGGTGCATGAACTGCACTGAGGACAAGGCATTGAAGGCAAGTTGCATGAGCGTCTCTGGGGTCTTCTTCATTGTTGGTGGTATACTGGTGCTCATCCCTGTGTCCTGGTCAAGCATCAGCGTTGTGCGGGATTTCTACAATCCCGTTTTGATCTCAGCTCAGCGTAGAGAAATTGGAGCATCACTCTACACTGGCTTTGCAGCTGCCGCTCTGCTCATCATTGCAGGAGCAATAGCCTACTGGACTACATGCTTCCCCAGAAGCCCTTCCAGGATGGTTCCCTTTAAGATGCATGGAGAGAAAAAGGAATCCAGTGTAAAATGTTTCTGAGAAGATCTGTGGACTTCTGGAGTTGCCTTAAATATAAACCTGTTGGGAATTTGCGATGTGTAATTCTAATCTTCTAAAAAAGGATGGATTTGAAATCATTCCCATGCATGAATTCCACTGAATATATGTTTTTATTAATGGCATGTATATGCAAGGAAATTATTCATTGTGGATTTTGTGCTGACCTAAAATTAATTCTACATTATTTGACATTCAATGTTGTTTTTAAAAGATCCTGATTTTATTTTTTTAATGTTTCATGTTATAGATTTTATTTTTTTTAGTTTATTTTTAATGTCGAGTTTAATGTATGTTTTAATAACTACATTAAACAAATGTTGTCTTAACCTAAACATAAACAAAGAGAATCAACATGTGTAGTTAAGAATCGTTACTACCAAAAACGTATATTTTGTGTAATTAAGTAATATTTTTTTGGATGGTACTGGGTGGTGTTTTAAGCTCTTCTCAAAATTTCTTAAAGCTCCAGTAGTAATGATGGGTATTCTCCTTTTTCACATATTGTGTGTGTGTGTACGTGTGTGTGTGTGTATGTGTGTGTGTGTGTGTGTGTATATGTGTATGTGTGTGTTTCCATGTGTGTGTGTGTTTGCATGTGTGTGTGTGTGTGTGTGTGTGTGTTTGCATGTGTGCGTGTGTGTGTGTTTGTGTGTATGGAGGAATCTGCCAAAATAAAAATAGAAAAAAATAAATAAATAAAACACTAATACCTAAATTAAATGGTAAAGAAATAATGATGGTAAATCTAAAAATAAATAAATAAGCATAGAAATAAGTATATCAATAAATAAAAAACTTAAATAAATGTGTAATGTGTATTTATTTTGTTATTTGTGTTACTTAATGAACATTTTTATTTTAAATTCATGTATTTACCTAATTATTTATTAATAAATTCATTTATTTACCCTTATGGTAATAAAGGGGCTGTCAATCCATGACGTCAGTGTGTCTTAACATTCCTATTGGTTGATCGACAGCAGATTCCGTAGATCGATTGTCTTGCTCCATCAGCAGTAACTATGAACAACACGGTGCACTAATGTCTGCTTACAGGCAACAGGTAGCAAGAGACCTGAGACTCTTAGCTGACCCTGCTGAAAATGCAGGTGCAGATTATTTACTCTTTCGGGTGGAGGCTGTGGCTGACAGTTTGTTCCATTATGCTACATCTTCTGATACAGAGATCGACCCCATAGTGTTCACAAATTTGGAGGAGGTAGTTCATCGTCTTTCCCTGCTAAATTCAGATCATGCAACACCTGGAAGCTGCCTCTCTGAGCAGATCCGACACCGACCTG
The DNA here is from genome assembly GCA_024036415.1 of Prochilodus magdalenae. NCBI lineage: Eukaryota > Metazoa > Chordata > Actinopteri > Characiformes > Prochilodontidae > Prochilodus > Prochilodus magdalenae. Next base: position 69,564 of record JAMWET010004545.1, read on the forward strand.
CGCCCCGACATTTAGCCTCTCGGAGTCTTTCACCCGAACACATAGCCAAGCTACATAGCTCTGCTCTAAATCAACTCCTGAAGTTCTGCACTTGATTGCTAAGCCTGAACATGAAAAACACGCCTCCTCATTATCATATGAAAGAAGAAAAACAGAAATAAATAAATTAATTAATTAATAAAAAAAATAAAAATAATTAAATGTATAATTAAATTATATTTTATGTAAAAATAATATGTATTAAATAAATAGATTTTAAAATGACCATGTTTAGATAATATATGCAGAAAATGTATATAAAATGAAGGGAAACATTAATAAAACATTAATAAACAGTACAAGAAAAAATAAAATGAGGACTATATAAATGCAAGAAAATGAAATAAGCGTATAAATAAAATCAAAGCAAGCAATATATACAAATTCTAGTTACTTTTATTTAAATGTTAATTTATTTATTTGTTTTTAATTTTGGCAGATCCGGTCCTCCATATGTGTGTATGTGTGTGTCAGCATATCGTTAAGTATTGCATTTTGGATTTCTATAGTGAATAAAAGTATAATAAAAATATATTATTATAATATTAGATCCTATGCAGCTAACACACCATCTACAGAGAACTCATTTCTTCAGCGCACATACTATTTATACATCTATTGACATATTTATAGTATTTATTTACTGAGTCTAACATATTGGAGGTACAGAGAACACATTTCATGATCATTTCGGCCAAATAGAACCTTAGTAAAATAAATAAAACATTATAAATATATATCCTGCGATACTGACACTGCTTCTGTATATGTAGCTTAATAAATATTGCCCATATCAGTCTCGATCAATCAATGGTTTAGTTTATCTGCAGTTATAGATTCACTGTTTTTAAACTCCAAACTAGTGTACCATTTTAAGCATGATGTTGCCTGTGAACTAGTCTGCTCTTAGATAACACCTTGTCTTGTGGGCAGGTAGTGGTTTCCTGTAGGCTTCTTAGAAGAGCCTGTTTATTTGGAAATTAAAACCCTACCTGCCTTGCTCTTCCAACAGCTACGACAGCAAGTCTAAATTTACAATGCTAAAAAAGGAATGAAGGCTTTACGATCGCGACGAAAGCAAAGCTGCTTCTGAGAAGACTCGGAAAGAAAGGGTTATGCTGTATTTGCATAGGGCTGTGGGCGCTTTTAAATTATGAACATTAATTGGGAAACGTGTTTCTTGTGTATGGACAAAAACATCTTGTACTGCATTTCTGTATATATTATACTACATCTATACTACTACTATACTACATCAAGGACAACCACTGCTAAAGTTGTTGCTAGTTGATAATAGTTAGAATAGTAAGTATAGCAGTTCTTATGCTATGTTACATGTCCTAATGAAAAAGACTTCTTTGGAGCCCCGACATGGTATATAGTACCATTTACCAAGGTTCGTTAAAGAACAGCCAATATAGAAGTCAGCAGATTTTTGGCTCTAAAGAACTAACAGTGAATCAGCCAGCCTATGTTTGTATTGTGGTCAGTCCGTGTTGTTGATACTCTAGGTATGGAGAGGTAAGTGCACTCGATATACCTATATATCAATAATCTGTGCTCTTTAGCAGGACACCTTTGGGGACACATTTTAAATGTGTAAATGGAATTTGGCCAAAGTTTATATGAACTCAGTTCACAGTCCACTTACAGACTGTAGTACATCTGTCTATCCCACAGGACTACCACAGAGAAGGTATTGGCTAGTTGCGTAAGGAGACGTTTCCGGTTTCCGGTTCTAAGTTTGGTAAGCACAAGCATTTCCGCTTTCCACCGGTCGGCACGCAAAATGGCATTTTATACGCAATGTCTTGAACACTTGCCAAAAGTAACCATCAATGATCTTCAATTCATATTGCTGAGACTGACACACAAAAAACATGGACCAACCTTTGATCCTGCAAGCCGTAGCAGCCCAAAACAGGACTGCAGTTGTGAAGCTTAAAGCTGGTGTTGTAGCTCTCGTCTTTTTCTCTTCAGTGCTTCGTTCTCGTTTGCCAAAGCATCTGCCATTGCTGAGGTCGTCGGAGTAACGCTGTAATCATGATCAGGCGCTATCTGCACTTCCATCTCTTGGTTGGTGTCAGACGCTGCCAACACCGGGGAAGGGCATCTCGGCCGACGTTGCCAAACATTAAGCCTTGGTGCGGGCATGCTGTAATCGTTCCAGGCAAAAAGACAGGGCACCACTCCTTTGTTGAGTTTTCTCTTTCCCACGGCCGTCACAACAAAGTCGCCTGTGTTGAAATGCCTACTACAGACGCGAGTACTGTGAAGGGGGCTGAAGTTGTCCCTACGAATCTGTGTAAGCCACCGAGCCCGCACCTCAGGATCCACTGGAAACCAAGAAAGCTAATCTCCAAGTTGTACCTTGAAGAATTAGCACACAGAGGCACACAGCAATGTAGAGTGTTGATACGTCAGTCGTTTCTCCTGTATCTTAAAAACACTCATGATTGCTATTGCTTTCCACAGATTCGCTCAATTCTCCTCACAACTACTACAACCGGAAACAGTGATGCATACCAACCAGAAACCGGAAATTAAGAGACGCCCTCTTGGGCACACAGCGAATTATGTGGGTGGTGGATAATTCTCACTGGCATCATTCTGCAGTGACACTGACATGGTGGAGGTGTGTTAGTGTGTGTTGTGCTGATACAAAAGGATCAGACATCAGTGGCTGGAGTTTATGTATGTGTATACGTACACACACACACAATTATTGGTGTCCCTGATCAAATAGCATGGTTTGTTATATATAGCATCAAAATAAATGCAAATAAACACATATTAGAGGCAGAAAAATACAATTCTGGTAACACTTTACATGTAGTGTTGTATTTACTGTTGTTGCACACGCAGCAGCCTGGAACATGGTAACTGAAGTTGCCTGAAACTGCTTCTAATAAATCGAAATCAGTATCGACTGAGATTAGATAAGATACCATACTGAAAACTTCAAATGCATCTGCGTATGTCGCCTACCATTATAAGTAGGTGGACTTCATAAAGTGGCCAGTAGGTGAAAGTTTACAGAGCTAAAGAAATACATGCCAACCAAACGAGCAAGGCAGCAGCTGACACATAAAGAGCTGATGACTCAAAGTGGACATATCCTGAAATGACATCCAGTGAAACCTTAAAGCAAAGACCAAAAAGCTGAAAGAGCACAACCAAGAGCATATGGGACTGAGAGCATAAGATCTTACATCTTACATACCAGAAGGAGGCGAACACCACCATTTTCACACAGAGGAATTTCCCAACAGGCCTCAGCGGGCTCAGCTCTTCTCTCAGAGTGCGGTAGAACAGCAGCAGACAGTACATGGCAAACTAAAAATCCCACACAAACAGAGAGAAGGTGTTGCGTTAGTTGTAAAGACGCACTGTCTTAAGCGGTGTCACAAAATAAAAACTGTAACTGTAACCTGAACACCTAAATCCCATAGCATCACTCAGCGTATGTGGGTTGAAACAAGGTGCTAATTTAATGACACGAGAAAAGCAAATGCTCCAGGAATAATTATTATATACACATGCATAAAAGGTAGAATAAGTACCAGCTGGGAGGCGTTGTTGATGATGACGAGGTAAGTCCAGGCGTTTCTGAAGCTGAAGTTTCCCTCGTCATAGACCCCACACAACTGACACACACTACAGAGAAAGGAAACACAGTCACAGGTGTGCACAGACCTGTACTGGTCCACTGTAAGGGACACATACAGACACACTTCATATACACACTAACACACTTCACTTCTTTCCTGTACTGGTATGCCTGCGGATGTGAGTCATATGTGTGTGTGTACTTTAAAACTCCAGTTTTATATATATACAGTATATAAATATATATATATATACTGTATATATAATGATTCAGGTTTCACATTTGGCTGCGCATGTGCCGTAAGCAAGGCCAGGCCTTATAACTGTACCTGACCTCCACTGATGCCCTCCATGAGCAGACACACAGAACTACATGCACACAGACTATTACAACGAAAGCCCTTAACAGCTAGTCAACATCGCCAAAGACTGCAATGGTGTTGTGCCAAACTATCAACTTTGGCCTGGTAACCTTTATCTTCCTTCCCAACAGCACCGCAATCCCACACTTCCTTCTGGGTATATATATTTTTATATATATATATATATATATATATATATATATATATATATATATATATATATATGTATATATATATACAGGGGTTGGACAATGAAACTGAAACACCTGTCATTTTAGTGAGGGAGGTCTCATGGCTAAATTGGACCAGCCTGGTGGCCAATCTTCATTAACTGCACATTGCACCAGTAAGAGCAGAGTGTGAAGGTTCAGTTAGCAGGTAAGAGCACAGCTCTGCTCAAAATACTGCAATGCACACAGCATTATGGGTGACATACCAGAGTTCAAAAGAGGACAAACTGTTGGTGCACGTCTTGCTGGCGCATCTGTGACCAAGACAGCAAGTCTTTGTGATGTATCAAGAGCCACGGTATCCAGGGTAATGTCAGCATACCACCAAGAAGGACGAACCTCCACCAGCATCACGTAGTGACCTGGCCACTATCCTGCAAGAAGAATGGCTTAAAATCCCTCTGACCACTGTGCAGGACGCAGTATATGTCATTCCCAAGACCAACTGACGCTGTATTGGCCGCAAAAGGAGGCCCTACACCATACTAATAAATGATGGTGGTCTAAAACCAGGTGTTTCAGTTTCACTGTCCAACCCCTGTATATATATAGTGTGTTTTCTGGGTTCACAGAAACTGGAATAGGCCATGAAAATTCAGGGTTTGTGCTAGTCTAGTCAATGCTAAATTGCTAAATTGTAATAAGAGACTTCCTCTTACAGCGCTATGACTGTAGTAACAGGTCTGACAGCGGTGTATTGTAGAACTCCCAGTTTGCACCTGAACAGAAGAACCCTGAGGACAGAAAGAACATGCTGGTCATTTCATGTCGCACTGCTGGAGGAGTTCCCTTATTCCTGACGGCATCACATCTCACACATAAACTGAAAACAGAAACCTTTACCCTGACCTCGCAGCTTTGGCAGCTAAAACTGCAGGGCAGTTTCACTGTGACGAGAACCGAACCGTCCCAAGCTCTTTTATTTTAGTCCTTTTATGGTGTGTTGTCTTGGAAGCGTCACATGACGCTGGTATATGGTAGAGCTTGAGATGTTTGTCCAAACATGACAGGACTAGAGGGTTTGGTAAGTTTCACACATCGGTTGTGCATTATCTGTTGGGCTTATGTTGGGTTTCAAATTCCTCACAGCCTGTTTACTCTTCATCCTTACTTTCATCACCTGAAAGCTGCACCGTCTTTGGTGGAAATGTGGCCTTTTTGTAACACCGGTTGTGTATAGATAACAGTTACAAGACAATCATGGACATTAATAGCCAGGACATTTAAGTGTCTGCCTATACTTACTCTCCCATAGCCCATGGTGGGCAGCAGCAGAAAGGGGGCAGTAGCGAGCGCTGCTCCTGCACCTCCAGAATAAGAGGCAGGCTGGGGTACTGTGTCTCCAGGAAGTTCAGCAGGAACATCAGGAAGTTGTAGATGACATACGCTTCATAGCACTCACGACAGGTGTCCACATAGATGGCTATAGAAGGGTACTTCAGAGCGATCCACTGTAAGGGGCACACACAAGCACACCTCATATACACACTAACACACTACTTTCCTGGGCTGCACAATGATATCGGAATCAGATCAGCATCAGCAGGTGATGTGTTCAGATATGTTTTGACTGCTCTGATCTATATTTCATCAACAGTTTAAATTAATATATGCTGATCTTTTTTTTGATAATTTCAATTATTGTATTCCACAATTTCAGAATGTTTAGGTGACGGTTATTTCACTGCTTCCCTAAATCTCTACAAACGTGTGTTACACTTTAATGTTGAACTGGATGATATGCCAAAAAATTATTATCAGTTTTCATGATGCATGATAAGGCACAATGCTGATCTGATGAGTTGGGATAGATAACGTGGTGCCACATTAATGAAGGCTAACAAATACGCCAACACTTTACATACTGGGCTGCACTACATCCAATCAAACAGGACTATATCCAGTCTACACACTACCACACTTCCAGTGCTTCCCCCATATATATCCATATATATATATATATATATATATATATATATATATATATATATATATATATATATCCATATATATATATATATATATATATACTGCTCAAACACTTTTTAATCAGAGTATAGCATCAACTCAGTTCAGCTTCAGGGATATTGATCTGGTCAGTTAAGTAGCAGGGAGGGCCGTGTATCAGTTTCAGCTGCTTTGGTGTTAATGAAATTAACAACAGGTGCAGTAGAGGAGCAACAATGAGACACCCCCCAAAACAGGAATGGTTTAAAAGGACGAGGTCATTGACATTTTGTCCCCCCTCATCTTTTCCCACTGATTCTTCACTAGTTCTGCAGTTGACTTGGGTCAGCGTCACTACTAGTACCATGGTGCAGTACCTGGACCCTACAGAGGTTGCACAGGTAGTCCAACTACTAAAGGATGGCACATCAATATGTGCCATTGCCACAAGGTTTGCTGTGTCTCCCAGGACAGTCTTAAGAGTACGGTGGAGATTCCAGGAGACAGGCAGTTACTCTAGGAGAGCTGGACAAGACTGTAGGAGATCCTTAACCCCTCAGCAGGACCGGTATCTGCTCCTTTGTGCAAGAAGGAACAGGATGAGCACTGCCAGAGCCATACTTCTGTGAATGTGTCTGACCAAACAATCAGAAACAGGCCTCATGAGGACGGCCTGAGGGCCCGACGTCCTGTAGTGGGCCCTGTGCTCACTGGCCAGCACCATAGAGCTCGATTGGCATTTGCCACAGAACACCAGAACTGACAGTTCTGCCACAGGCACCTTGTGCTTTTCACAGATGAGAGCAGGTTTTACCTGAGCACATGTGACAGATGTGACATATGTATATAAAATATATATATATATGTGTGTAGTAACACCATTCACATATACCATAAACGCACTGATCTGCCTCATGTTATTCACATTACAAACTTGCTAAACAGGCCGAGCAAAATCAGCTTACTATGACATTCCATAACATAATTTAGGATAAACAAAATAAATACCGTCTTACTGACCAGTCCTATTTCAGTACTAATCTAGGTAATTCTAGATCCTATTTTTACAGTTCATAAATGTTTATTGGCACCGGCTGATATATACATGACGGCGTGTGGATATCAGCATCGCCCCAGAGGAATTCAGATCATCCCAGGGATTCCTCAGTACTTCCCATGCTACTTTGGTCTCTAGTGGTCTGAATGAATAGTTAATGGTAAACAGTGCATGCAGAAACAACAGCGGGCAGTGGAGAGAAAGTAATGCAGCTGATTAGGTTACTTACACTGTCTAAGCTGTAAATTGGCACCATCCATAATATTCTGAAACGACAAAAAAAAAAAAGCTTAGACAAAAAAGCACATGGTCTTATGATGCCAGAGACACAGTAGAACCAGAAAACAGCCAAAGCTAACCGAACCATGAGCTCAACCGAACCATCAGCAACCTTCAGCTCAGGTGTGAAAGACATGTCCACTGTTAAAACCTGCTTTGTGATGTGAAATGGTTTTTCTTTCAGGCTCTGTGTGGATAGATCTCCAGGCTCTGCAGACCCATGTGGCTGGGAATATCGTGACCATCCTCAGATGTTCCTGGTGGTGTCCATTTCATCAGCTCCAGTTACTACATAGGTGCACCTTGTAGTTCTACAGGTACAGACTGTAGTCCATCTGTTTCTCTGTATACTCTATTACCCTGTTCTTCAAAGTTCAGGACCCCCACAGGACCACCACAGAGCAGGTATTATGTGGGGGTGGATCATTCTCAGCACTGCAGTGATACTGACGTGGTGGTGGTGTGCTAGTGTGTTGTGCTGGTGTGAGTGGATCAGACACAGTAGTGCTGCTGGACACCTCAGTGTCACTGCTGGACTGAGAGTCATCCACCAACCAAAACTATCCAGCTAACAGTGTCCTGTGGGCAGCGTCCTGTGGGCAGCGTCCTGTGGGGAGCGTCCTGTGACTACTGATGAAGGACTAGAGGATGACCAACACTGCACTGTGCAGCAGCAGATGAGCTATCGTCTCTGACTGTACATCTACAAGGTGGACCAGCAAGGTAGGAGTGTCTAATAGAGTGGACAGTGAGTGGACACTGCTGTGTCTGATCCACTCACACCAGCACCACACACACTAACACACCACCAACACGCCAGTGTCACTGCAGCGCCGAGAATGATCCACCACCCACATACTACCTGCTCTGTGGTGGTCCTGTGGGGGTCCTGACCATTGAAGAACAGGGTAATAACAGGGCTATATGGTAATACTGCATATTATAACAGTGGCCTATAAGAACATACTGCAGCCCTTTGGGAGACAATCTAATTCCATTCACAGCTGAGCCTCAGCTCACTCAGCCACCCACTTCTACACCAAACATAGGATGTCCAGACTTCCTAGTCCAGACTCCGCTACTCAGGGTTACCTGCGGTGGGAGGAGAGCTGGTTATGAAACATGAATGGGCATGAACGTGTGAATGCTGTACCTGATGATAGGTTTCTGTAGTTCAGGTTGTGTGTAGTGCACCAGGTGCTGGAGGATGCCCCACAGAGAGATAGGAATGGTCATGAACACAAACACACCCGCGATGAACCACGCCTTAGTGTGTGTGCCAACCTGCAACACACACACACACACGCGCGCGCGCGCACAAACAAAGCACACAGTTATATGAGGCGTCTGTGCTGCTCCCCATCAATGCCTAAAGCCACAGAAGCCCGGTTCTACTCTCAGTTCTGCTGGGTACTCGCTGGTTTCACACACCGCGATTTGCATATTCGTAATCTGCGGTTCCGAGACACACCTCCGCCCTGTGGAGCTCCCACGCGCCCAGGGGCAAGGCCACGGCCACGAGCAGCGCGTACACGAGCACGACGAGCGGCCGGATCCAGCGCCGCCAGCTTCCGCACGCGCACGGCATCTTGTCCAGACGATTGAAAACAGAGGCGCGCGTCACCGCCCTGCTCCAGTCATCCTGCGCGAGCGGTTCGCTGTTTTACGCTGGAGCACCGAGCGGAAGCGATGCTGACGTATGATGCCGGGAGAGCAGCGGAGAGGGCGGGGCGCGAGCTCGGTGCGCGCTGGGAGAAACGGCAGATGAACAGATGGATTTAGGCGTTACATAACAGAGAGGCTTACCGGCAGCGCCATCTCTAATTCTGTTCTATTCTATTCTATTCTATTCTATTCTATTCTATTCTAGTCTATTCTATTTTATTCTATTCTATTCTATTCTATTCTATTCTATTCTAGTCTAGTCTAGTCTATTCTATTCTATTCTATTCTATTCTATTCTATTCTATTGTGGTTTATTCTATTCTATTCTATTCTATTCTATTCTATTCTATTCTATTGTGGTTTATTCTATTCTATTCTATTCTATTCTATTATATTCTATTCTATTGTGGTTTATTCTGTTCTATTCTATTGTGTTCTGTTCTTTTCAATTATGTTATGCTCTATTCTATTCTATTCTATTCTATTCTATTCTACTCTATTCTATTCTATTCTATTCTATTCTATTCTATTCTATTCTATTCTATTCTATTCTATTCTATTCTATTCTGTTGTGGTCTATTATTGTCAATCATATTCTGTTCTGTTATTTCTTATTCTATTCTATTCTATTCTATTCTATTCTATTCTATTCTATTCTATTCTATTCTATTCTTTTGTGGTTTATTCTGTTCTATTCTATTGTGTTCTGTTCTTTTCAATTACGTTATGCTCTATTCTATTCTATTCTGTTGTGGTCTGTTATCATATTCTGTTCTGTTTTTTTTTATTCTTTTATATTCTATTCTATTCTATTTTAATGTTTATTCTACTCTATTATGACCCTTGATATTCTGTTATGTCCTGTTAAGTTTTATTGTGTTCTATTCTACGGTATTCCTTTATCTATTCTTTTCTATTATATTCAGTTCTCTTCTGATCTGATTGTTTTATTTTAGGATGTAGGCTGATTTGTTTTAGTTCTTGTCTTTTCTTTTCCTTTCCTTTCTTTTCTTTTCTTTTCTTTTCTTTTCTCTTCTTTTTTGATTGTGCTCTTTGCTTTTTTTGGTGTTTCTTTTTTTATTTTTATTTTTCTGTTCGGTTTAATCTATTCCTTCTATTGCTCATACTATGACCTATTCTGTTCCAGAGAACAGTATTGGAGAGGGGACAGGACAGAGACACAATGAAAGAGACATGAATAGAAAGAAAAGAGAGACATTTTGCTTTATATGTGTCTGTGTATTGATCT
>JAMWET010004545.1:82500-187500 GCA_024036415.1 Prochilodus magdalenae
GTGGAGTTCCCCTGCAGTGTTTAGTGTTAGTTAACCTAACACGACTTTATGTAAGTATTGTAAGTAAGTATAAGTATGGTTTTGATATTATATATTAAAGGAGAAACAAGGTTTTATCCCATCAGCAACAATATATATAATATATTGATTTATTTCATGTTGTTTTAGTGTTATGGTTTAGCTTTAAACATTTGCAGTTATTACTGATGTTTAACTTTTCATTTAAAAGTTATTACAGGAGTAGTGTGATTATGTATTAATATTGTTTATTAACAGACTATGCCCTTCTGACAGTATTCCCCATTTTTATCAGTAGACTAAATAATCTGATAGCTGCAACATATACAGGGGTTGGACAATGAAACTGAAACACCTGTCATTTTAGTGTGGGAGGTCTCATGGCTAAATTGGACCAGCCTGGTGGCCAATCTTCATTAATTGCACATTGCACCAGTAAGAGCAGAGTGTGAAGGTTCAGTTAGCAGGTAAGAGCACAGTTCTGCTCAACATACTGCAATGCACACAGCATTATGGGAGACATACCAGAGTTCAAAAGAGACAAGTTGTTGGTGCACGTCTTGCTGGCGCATCTGTGACCAAGATAGCAAGTCTTTGTGATGTATCAAGAGCCACGGTATCCAGGGTAATGTCAGCATACCACCAAGAAGGACGAACCTCCACCAGCATCACGTAGTGACCTGGCCACTATCCTGCAAGAAGAACGGCCTAAACTCCCTCTGACCACTGTGCAGGACGCAGTATATGTCATTCCCAAGACCAACTGACGCTGTATTGGCCGCAAAAGGAGGCCCTACACCATACTAATAAATGATTGTGGTCTAAAACCAGGTGTTTCAGTTTCATTGTCCACACCTGTATATATATTGCAATGTTAAAAAAAACATATTAAAATAGTTAGTGTTTGGGCCGCCTAAAAATTTAGTTTTTTGGTTTTTTACAGGGTGTTAATAATTCCATTCATGCTTAAACATGCACTTGAGCAATCAGATAATAGGAAAACTTTGGGTCTACATGAGTCAAGCAATAATCCGATTTCTGCAAGGAAACTCACAGAATAAGATGTGACGTTAATTACCGTAACGTAAAACTTCATACCACAGGTTTTCAAAATTTCCAAAAGAAATCAGAGTTGGGGTATACAGACGCTGAGAAACCTGATTACTGACCACCGGCTAAAAGTACATGTAAAGACATTCAGTGTCAACAAATGACAAAAACATGGCCATAAAAGAATCTTTCTGCAAAACAAATTTGGTTTCTGGAAATCTGCATTCCCAGCCGAATTTCCCAGCTGGTTTCAATGAGCTACAAATGAGAAATAAGCTCACCGGACAAACAAACTGTCACCTTCAGAGTTTAAGGTGGTAGTGACTTCAGGCTCCTGCGTGTCAAAGACCATAGTGTGAAGGAAGTAGCTGACTATAGTCTTCCTAGTAGTTGAAGTAGCTGTGGTTGGTGTAGCTCAGCGGATAACACCACTACTCGCCAGGGCGCCACCACCACACGTGGGAGACTGGGGTTCGAGTCGCGGTCTGGGTGACTACACGGTGCTACACCAATAAGAGTCCTTGGGCAAGACTCCTAACACTACATCGGCCTACCTGTAATATGATTAACCTTGTATGTCGCTCTGGATAGGAGCGTCAGCTAAATGTTGTAAATGTATATGCATATGGAGGTGTACAGTCATAGACGCCTACAAATGGGGGCACAAATCCCAGTCTACAGGAAATTCTCCCCAGAATGGTGCCAGGGAAGTCATCCACCAAATCTGGACCAACTGTGCAATGCTTTGATGGAAGCGTGGCTGAACACTGATGTGGGCTATGTCCAGAAACTTATCCAGTTCATTCCAAATCCAATCACAGCTGGTATTACTGCTTGTGGAGGTATTACATGCTATTGGGTGCGTTTCAGTCACAGGTGACTCATTTTTTGTCCGGTGATCAATGATCAATGTCAGTAACTGTAAATCGTAAGAGCTGAAGATTTTTTTGTCCCCATTATGACTTCTAGAATAAATATAAAGAAAGCAATAACAAAACAGCAGATAAAAAACACAGTCCTGTATCTATGATTATGGTGCGAGTCAGTATTTAGCAACATCATTATTATAAAGTGTGGTTTGTATTAACAGTCAATAAACTCTGAGCAATAGACGAGAAGACCGAGTCCTTTTTAAGGGCAGGAACCTTGAAGAGAATGGATGGAACGAGGTGGTCAGAAAGGAACATCAGCTGAATAATCGAAGTGCAGTAGAGTCCTGACACTCATTCCGTCTAGTGGCCATGGCTTCTCTTCACAGTCCTCATTCGTCTTTACATCCGGTGCTCATCTGTGTATTCAGTTTCTCCTGCAGCTTCAGCAAAATGTATGTACATCATAAAATAGAATCTGTATCAGTTGTAGCTGTCTTTGTGTAGTACTATGCGATCTGTAGGGCCGTTCTGGAGCTCAGGGCTTTTGTACTGGTTACTGGTCCCCATGCTGTTCAACAGTGTGTCCGAATAACACCAACAACACAAACAAGACTGGGGGAGAGAAAGAGAGAGAGAAAGAGGCATGAGAGACAATCCTCAGAAGTGTACAGTTGCACTTACTGAGCTAGAAACACCTGTACTCTAGTCATCAATGCAATTATCCAATCAGCCAATCAGCAGCACAGTTTTTATATATATATATGTAAAAACCCTATCTATCTTTCTATCTATCTATACATACATATATATATATATATATATATATAGATAGATAGATAGATAGATAGATAGAGAGATAGGTGGATAGATGGATAGATAGATGGATAGATAACACAAGAGACAAGGAATGATTATTTATACCTTGAAGCAATTATTGAACTTCTTGCTGACAAAGCAGAGTATGATGGGGTTGATGCAGGAGTTTATGGTTGCCAGGTTGATGCTAACATAATCAAGCACCAGCAAGAAACTAACATACACACAAAGAGATAGAGAGAGAGAGAGAGAGAGAGAGACAGAGAGAGAGAGATTATATTAACAGTGTGTTTCATAGAGGAAGTGATAAAACAATGATTCTCATTTTTTAAATCACTGACATGTTAGCAAAGTAACAAGATTTGTGTGTGTGTGTCTGCATGTGTGTGTGTGTGTGTGTGTGTGTGTGTGTGTGTGTGTGTGTGTGTGTGTGAGCCCGTATGTGTGTGTGTCTCTTACCTGAGCAGACTGCAGCGGTCCTTATCCTTTGAAGAGTATACCATTTTCTTTAGGAGGCGGCTCAGGTGCAGCGGGAACCAGCACAGAGCAAAGATCAGCACCAGAGAAAACACTGCCTTTGCAACCTCACGTCTCTGCCAACACACACACACACACACACACACACACACACACACACACACACACACACACACACACACACACACACAAACATATCTCATATACAAGTTCCACACTGAAATCTTTCTGAATCACTTTTAAATGATTCCCTGCCATCCGGTATTTACAATGCACAGTTCACTGAATCAGCTCTGAACCGTTTGCTTCACTGAGAGGTTTAAAAGAAGCCGACTCAGAGGATCTTCCCTGAAGGACCCACCTGTTTGAGGTGTTCAGTCAAAGCAATTCTCAGGCTTCCTTTCCTGTGGTTCAACATCTCGCTGGTCATCAGCGTGTAGAAGATGGCCGTGCAAAGCAGTGGTACGCAGAAGTAGAAGCCAAACAGCCACCAGTCCTTAGCATCCCTGTAAAACTTCACACACAAACATACACACATGATTTTTTAGTTTCACTGTTTTACTGAACGTTAGTCTGAAAGGTTCAGCCTCCACTCAAAAGCGGCTCAGTGCAGTTCTCCACTGTACTCACTATCATGAAGTTTGTCTTTGGGTACAGCATGCAAGTCTGCACGGTCTCATTGTTCGAGTGGACGAAGCTGACCATGTCGAAGCTCACAGCTTCTGGAATGGCCAGCACGATGGACAGCACCCAGATGCACACGATCTCCAGTGCAGTGGAGAAAGGGATGCCAACACCCTGCACACGACTCCATGAGGCCACAGCACGGTACCTGCGTGTGCACACACACACATACATGGACACACACACACACAGACATTCACACACACATTCAGACACACACACACACAAACACACACACATTCACACACACACACACACACACACACATTCAGACACACACACACACACACACAAACACACACACACACACACACACAAACACACACACACACACAAACACACACACATTCACACACACACACAGACATTCACACACACATTCAGACACACACACACACACACACACAAACACACACACATTCACACACACACAAACACACACAAACACACACACTTTGGGGTAAACACACAGTCATTCACGGTCATCATTGTTCGACAGTGGACACACACATTCAGACACACACACACACACAAACACACACACACACACACACACACAAACACACACACACACACAAACACACACACATTCACACACACACACACACAGACATACACACACACACACACATTCAGACACACACACAAACACACACACGTTCACACACATACATGGACACACACACACACACACATTCAGACACACACACACACACACACAAACACACACACACATTCAGACACACACAGACACACACACAAACACAGACATAAACACACACAAACAAACATACACACACACACAGACATACACACACACACACACATTCAGACACACACACAGACATACACACACACAAACACACACATTCAGACACACACACATTCAGACACAAACACACACACAAACACACACACATTCAGACCCACACACACACATTCACACACACACAAACACATATACTGATTGGTCTGTGTCCTTCTGCATAGCACTGTTCATACAGTATAACACATATGGGCCGTTGTTATCATTGTACACTACTTCGCTAAATCCTAGTTGGTCGCTAACTGTTTTGCTAGGCTGTTGCTGAGGTTCTATGTGACGTAAGCAAGGATGGGCCTTACTGCTACACTTGACTGACCCAACAGCCATGACTGTAGACATTCAGTGAGCAGTGCTGCCTCCATGAGTCATCCTGTTAGTGCCAGCACCATTGGCCAAGGGCTGCAAGACGCAGGACTACATGCACAGAGATCGTTACAACGACTGCCCTTAACACCACGTCAACGTCACAAAGACTGCAATGGTGTCATGGCCGACTGTCATGGAGTGACTCAGAATGGCAGCGGGTCATCTTCAGTGACGAGACCTACTTATGTGTTTGTGGAGAGGACCAACAAATCCGTGTGAGGAGGCACCATGGTCAGTGCCAAGAAGGTCTGGTGTCTCTCCACCACTACCGCACAATCTGCAGGAACTGTGTGAGAAAATGCTATATGGCATGTTGCGTTACCAAACATGGCAGGCCATCGCCATACTGAGAGACAGACTTCTGTATGTGTAGCTCAGTAAATACTGATCATATCAGTCGAAATGTATCATCATTAATTGTTCCTGGTGACCTTGGTGACCTTTATCTTCCTTCCCAATAGCATTGCCATCCCACACCTCCTTCTGTGTGCAGCTGTTCCTTTGATGATGAGTGTATATTGCTGCACACCTGCTACTGTAAGTGTTTTCTCGAGGAGCGCTTTAAAAGGGTTAAGATGATCTATGATCTATGATCATATGCATCAGATGATCTATGCAGCTGTGTACGTGTGTGTGTCTTACCTGTCAACACTCAGGGCACACAGGTTCAGCACTGTTATCCCAACAGAGGCCTTTTGCAGGAATGGAAACAGCTTACACAGGAACAGGCCAAACGGCTTGTCTGCAAACGGCCACCTCATCGCCAACAACTGCACAGAATCAAACCCAGAAAACAGACCCATTAAAAAGCCATCTCTGTTTCAGAAACTGATTTCTAAAGTGTCAACACATCATTAATAGCACCGTTGGTTGGTGTAGCTCAGCGGGTAACACCACTGTCTGCCAGAGAGCCACCACCACATGTGGGAGACTGGGGTTTGAATCCCAGTCTGGGTGACTACGCTGTGCTACACCAATAAGAGTCCTGGGGCAAGACTCCTAACACTACACTGGCCCAGCTGTAATATGATTAACCTTGTAAGTCGCTCAGGATAAGAGCGTCAGCTAAATGCCGTAAATGTAAATTAATAAGGAACAAGCTGCATTTACTCAACTTCAAATGCACAATTTATTTAGTTACGACTTTTAAAGAAGACTTTTTCAGCTTCTCTGTGGTTTTCTCTTTCCTTTAGAGTGTTATGAAACTTTCTGTGCATGGAAACACTATGCAGATTTATAAAGCCCATAGTACACACCAAAGAGAAACCCGCTCCTACAGAATCCACTCCTCCCAGCTGCCTGAAATGCCCTGCTGGAATTCCAGCCCTCGTCCCTGTTACAAGGTGACATCATCTCGTAACACAGTTCTTCTCACTTTCAACTGCTCTGGCGGGTTGACCAATCAGAGAAGCGGTGCTGACCAATCAGAGCACACCGGGCTCATTTGAAGGCAGGGCTTAGGGACACAGGAGCTCTAACAGAGTGTTTTTAAGATAGAGGGTGAACACAGATGTATGGTACGTGTTTTGGGACTTTTTAAACATGTAAATCTGTTCTAGAAGATCCAAACAATAACTATTACATGGACAACATAACCTTTGCATAGTTTACATTCAACATGATATAAGGTTTTCTCCAGTAGAAATGCATTCTCTGGGGATGTGTTTACATATTCACATTTGGGAAATCAACAGAACAGAAATCTAACTAGTACACCCACATACAGCTGTATCCTGGACCTGGAGCTTGGACTAGATGTGTCAGATTGAGTTTCAACTGGGTCTCTGCCTGAGGTAAACAAGCCTGGTTTAACTTGTCATCTGACTGTAAAGGCCTTTAAAGTGTCGGCAGAGGGAAAGTGCTGATCTCTGCAGAATTATGGCTCAGCAAAAAACAAGTCTGACATCCCTGACCGAGACAAACAGTATTCCATTTAAGGAGAAGGAGCTGCTGCATGTGTGTGTGCGTGTGTGTGTGTGTCTCTGCGTGTGTCTGTGTGTGTGTTTGTGTGCGGGTGTGTGTGTGTCTCTGTGTGTGTGTGTGTGTCTGCGCGTGTGTGTGTGTGTGTGTTTGTGTGTCTGTGTGTGTGTGTGTTTGTGTGCATGTGTGTGTGTCTATGTGTGTGTGTGTGTGTGTGATTGTGTGTGTGTGTGTCTGTGTGTGTGTGTGTGTGTCTGTGTGTGTGTGTGTGTGTGTGTGTGTGTGTGTGTGTGTGTGTGCGTGTGTCTGTATGTGTGTGCATGTGTGTGTGTGTGTGTGTGTCTGCGTGTGTCTGTGTGTATGTCTGTGTGTGTGTTTGTGTGCGTGTGTGTGTGTGTCTGTGTGTGTGTGTGTGTGTGTGTGTCTGCGCGTGTGTTTGTGTGTGTGTGTGTGTTTGTGTGCATGTGTGTGTGTCTATGTGTGTGTGTGTGTGATTGTGTGTGTGTGTGTGTGTGTGTCTGTGTGTGTGTGTGTGTGTGTGTGTGCGTGTGTGTGCGTGTGTCTGTATGTGTGTGCATGTGTGTGTGTGTGTGAGTATGTTTGTCTGTGTGTGTCTGTGTGTGTGTGATTGTGTGTGTGTGTGTGTGTGTGTTTGTCTGTGTCTGTGTGTGTGTGTATGTTTGTCTGTGTGTGTGTGTGTATCTGTGTGTGTGTGTGTGTTTGTGCGTGTGTATGTGTGTGTCTGTGTGTGTGTGTGTGTGTGTGTGTGTGTGTATGTGTATGTGTGTATGTGTGTGTCTGTGTCTGTCTGTGTGTTCTGGGATGTGTTACAGTGCGCGTGTGCTGAGTGTTGCATTGATAGATGTTCCAAAATAAGCATGTCAGGCTGACCTACTGCTGAGACAACTCCAGTATCAGTAGCAGTGAGTGATGGTTAAAAAGCACAGACGCTTATGCCCCTTTTGTGCCTTCACATGCAGATTGAAGTTCGTCAGTGAGTTCTATGCCTATGTGAATATGTGAATAGGTGTGTATGTGTAAATGTGTTAGGTCCCCAAAGTTTATAGTTTGTTTAAACATTGGTTCAGTTAAAAACTGATATTCTGGCCGGCTGCTATATGCTAATGAGTCTTCTGCTGTCACAAGTAGTGTGGAAAAGTCAAAGATCAACATTCATTATCTTCATTCCCAAAGTAAATGGTCATAAAGGATGTTCTGCCTCTTTAATACACATATATAGGAGACAATTCATGGTACAGCCTCCTAACTACTTGCAAAACCTGGTAGGCCTCCAAAACTGTCACCATCAGATAAACTGCACTTGAGCTTTCATCTTTGTGAGAGAGGAGAAAATTGAGCAGCACTCTTTCGTCATTACGGGAAAACATGGAAAGTAAACAGAGCCATAATAATTCTGTGAAATTCCAATTTTGGTCTGAATGTAGGAATGTAAAACGTGACGAGTTTACTCGTGACTTGTGTTTGTGACTAAAGGTTTAATGAGGCAGGTTCTGAGTTTCTGCTCAAACACAGGTGCTTCACAACAGTGGTTAACAACTTTGATTGACATTCCAGATTTGAATACTCAGCCTATGATTGATCCTCATGCCTGTGGACATGGAAGCATAACATATATGACAAACTGCCAGTAACAGAAACAGACTCCCCAACAAAAGTGATGGAAGTGATGCAGATACAACGGTAAACAAGCAACACAGTCACCACAGCCACCAGGGTTAACTCATCTTAAAGCTAATCAGATAAGCAAGGAGGTTCACACTGAGAAGGTTATCTGTAAGTCATTAGAACCCCACATACAGTGGTGCCTGAAGGTTTGTGGACCCTTTACTATGTTCTGTATGTCTGTATAAATTCGAGCTAAAACTTCATCAGAAGTCCTAAAAGTAGATAAAGAGACCCAGATAAAAACGAATGGTGATTTATTAGTTGAGGGAAGTGATCCAGTACTACGTATCTGTGAGTGACAGAGGTATGTGAACCTTTAAGATCAGCAGATCATTCAAATGAAACTATAGTCAGGTGTTTTCAATGAATGGGATGACTGTCAGGTTTGAGTGGGCACCATCTCTTCATTACAGAACAGAGATCTGTCAAAGTCTGATCTTCATAATATATGTCTGAAGAAGTGTAGCATGGCACTAATGCAGGAGGACCTCAGAAGAAGAGCTGTTGATGCTCATCAGGCTGGAATGGGTTTGAGAGTTTGGATTCCAGACTGTGTACCAATGGAGAAAACCCAAGACCAGGAGTGGTCTATCAACAAAGATCACTTCAAGAGCAGGGCATGTAGTAGTCACTTAGAAAGATCCAAGGTCACCTCTAAGCTACTAAAGGCCTTCCTCACATTGGTTAATGTTAATGTACACCATCAGGAGAGCACTGAACAACAAAGGTGTGCATGACAGGGTGGCATGGAGGAAGCTGCCGCTGTCCAAGAAGAACACTGCTGTGCGTCTGCAGTTTGCTAAAGATTAAAACCCCTATCCTACCTGTGAAACATGGTGGTGGTAGTATCATGGTTGGAGCCTGTTATGCTGCATTTGAGTCAGGGTGGTTTGCCTTCATTAATAAAACGATGAATTATGAATATTATACCAGCACATTCCAAATGAACATATCAGGACATCTGTTTGTGAGCTAAATTTACATTTATGGTATTTAGCTGACACTCTTATCCAGAGCCACTTACAAGGTTAATCATATTACAGGTAGGCCAATGTAGTGTTAGGAGTCTTGCCCATGGACTCTTATTGGTGTAGCTCAGCATAGTTACTCAGCCCGGGATTCGAACCCCAGTCTCCCACATGTGGTGGTAGCTACTTGGTGGGTAGTGGTGTTATCCACTGAGCTACACCAACCACCTAGTTAAATCTAAGCTAAGAGAAGCTAAGAGAATGTGGCTCATGCAGCAGGACATCGATCTAGTCATAGTCCTGACCTTAATCCAATAGAAATGTTGTGGAAGGACACTGAAGCGAGCAGCTCATGGAAGGAAACCAACACAGTTGATTAGAGTTGTGATTAGTTAGCCTCTAATTAAGGTTAGGATTTAGGCTAGCATACCCAAAAAAATCCTGCTTAAGGCCCCAAAAGCCCCAGAGCTGGCCCTGATTTCCAAATTCAGTTTCATCCCCCACCTTAAACAGGCCTCTAGCCTTGAGTCAGGGCTTGTGCGAATGTGAAGGTGAACTACAAAATGCCATGTATCTTACTTTATAGACGTTGATGGGTATGTCGATGGCGATGTAGATAAGGTCCCCCAGGGCTAAGCTGGCAATAAGGGCGTTGGGCCCATTCCTCATGATTTTCTTGTGGCAGATGATCCTGAGTAGGGTGGCATTGCCCACTATGCCCACCACAAAGATAATGCAGGACAGCACGGTGTTCACGTACTTAAACACCCTATTCACGGTCGTCTTTTGGGAGCAGGAGGGTGGCTGGAGAGAAGAACGGGCAAAAACTGAGCCATTCCCAGGAACGAGGGATGAGAAAGGGGAGGAGGAGTGTGAGGAGGCATACAGGGTCCGTTCAGAGTCGGGGGTCATGACCGCTGACCTCTCCAGCTCTAAGAGGAGGGGCAGGGGTGAGAGGGTAGGGTGAACGTCTGAGGGGTCATTGGAGAACAGGAAGCCGCCGGAGGAGTTTGATTGGCAGTAGGCGCAGCTCATCAGCAAGCAGGATATGGCTGTTATTAACGCCGTGACCCAGGCCATGGCGGGACACCTCACGTTAATGGCGGCCCAGCAGTGCCAAGGAAGATGTTTTTCCAAACTTCAGCTGGAGGAGAAAGAAAAAAATACACGGTCCATCAATCAATCCAAGGGCAGTCAGGAAAGCTGGGTTCTATTACAATGAACCAAATGAAGTTCATTCACAGCACAGATTACTACGTTTACAGAGACGTGAAAGAAAACGCTATATCTGAGACTAAAACTGTACAAATGACTTTCCAATTTCTGAAATTCTAAAAATTCTTAAATTTTAAATTTTAATTCAAATTTAATGGATTTATCATGTAAAGTAAAGCATTATAAATTTTTCTTGGAATTCTTTAATGGAAATTTCCCAACCCCATTGGGTTTGAGCTGGGCCATCTTTTGAGAACCCCTGTGATACACTCATACACTGTGTTTGTAAGTTAACCCTTTAGTGACTTAAGAAGTATAGGATACAACCATGGATAGAACCACCCCTACAAAGTGTATACGTAGGGTTCTAAGGGTCAAAGGAAGCTGCGTACTCAGTTACCTGATGCTGTTCACTCCATTTTTAATAGTGTATGATGAAAAAATGGTTGTTTTATGTAATATGGTACAACTGCCCATTATTTCATCTCAGCATCAACACTGTCCATATCTGGAAGCCCAGGAGAAGAAAATGGCTGGTGTGGCTGTGTGATAGAAAGAGACCCAGCTAGTGGGGAAACTGAATAGAAACTAGATTCTCTATTGTTTATTTGACTGATAAACTAGAAACATGAGTGTAAAGCTGTTTTCTTATTATTTTAAAATAATATTAAAAATATTAATAATAATAAAATATTATACATATAATATCCCCTGGTTTCTAGTACCACTCTGTAAGTTTCCAACAAACCATTTCACCTTAAACCACTCAATAAAAGCTCTTGAATCAGGAACTGAATTCTGAATTTTGTAAGAGTTGTCCTATAAGAATCGACCGTACAGATAAACAATACACCGTACTGTGATATTCCATCAGAAAATGACTCCAATAACCATGTTCTAATACTTCAGGAGCTGCAATCTCTGAGACTAAAGCAAACGACAAGCTGTGAATCAACGCAGCGAACAAGCCTTCCTCGAGATCCCTTAACCTCCATTAACTTGCAATCACGGCACACAACAAAGCGAAGGAGCTCGAGTTCAGGCTGGGTCAGCAGTGCAGACAGACCACATGGTTTCTCTTCAGAGGAAATAACAGTCATTTTGCAGCGGTTAGAGAGAAAGAGATGAGGAGATATGGAGCGGAAAGATGAACAATTAATAGAGGAATAAACATCGTCCTGCTTTAATGTGCGTCAGAGGGTAGAAGAGAAAAGAGAGAGAGATTTGGGGGGAAAACAGATAAGCAGAGGCAACTGGCAAAGAGAGGGAAAGAAGGAAGGGAAGAAAGAACGTTTACTACTTACAGACGCAAAAGTATGTTATGACGATTCTACGAGAACATAAACACTTATAGAACCATTTCCATGTTTCAGTGGAGGATGGAGAATGTTTTGGAAGGAGCTTGTATATACCACGAAAAAGGGTTCTTCTATTGGTATGATGCCACAAACTCTTTTGGGCTCAACAATATATGAAGTGGTGCACATTTTGAACTGAAGTGACTGGCACTGTAACCGTAGTAAGCTAAGTCAAATTATTAGTCAATTGTATCCGTTCCTTCAAATAAATTGAAGAAAAGTTTTAACTTCATTCAAATTATACCTACAGTTAAATACACTGAAACTTTTAAGATGAAAAAAGCATTACAGCAGTACGTTTATGGCATTTAGCTGACGCTGGATGGGTAGTGGTGTTATCCTGTATAATGGTACTGCTGCATAAACCTGGGCGTGTAAGTTTAACTGCATCAGTATTTTGTTGCTGTCCAAAGAAAAACATGTATCTCCATTTTTGTTGATTTTTACTTTTATGCCTCATTGGTTCACATGAGCTGCTGTTTACACTGGCTGTGAATTTCATGAAGAATGGACCAAAAGAAATGTCCCAAAACAGCTTGGAAAGACGTCTGGTTCCATTGACTTCCATTCAAATTAAATGAGGTTTTTGGACGCTCCTGTAAAGTTGCCATTTTGGAGACACCTGTTTTTCTTTGGACAGCGACGATTTGTTCTGTAATGTTCACAGCGGCGTTAACTGCAATGCTCACTCTTTAGTAAAGAGTCTCCAGCACCACATACTCCAACACCACTGTTAGAGTAGATGCTAGAATTGTCCATAGCTGTCGTCTTGCTACAAGCCAACCGACCACTGGACCAAGTCACTAAGCACTGTCATGGTTAGGACACCCCAAACATGTGCGGTGCATCCGAAGCTGCATGTAACCCAGAAATAACTTGACAGTGTTGAGTATTAAAAGCAACATCTGAAGGAAACAGAGCTTAGAAACTGAAATACATTTACTTTCTAGGAATTCTGGGGGGTTGAGGTTGTTCTACTCACTAAACTAAATACACTTGAATTTCCAATCAGCTGGTACAAACAACCTGCCTGAATCAAGTGAGAGCAACTAGTTACTCGATCATTCCAGAACAAATAACGTCAGGGCTTTCAGTTAAGTTGACCTCAGATGAGGTCAGTGAACTTGTAATATTAAGTAACCAGATGACATATCGGTGTTTTAAACAAATTGACGTTAATCATTAGTTCAATATACTGAACGTTCCACCTGGTTACTTCCTATTGTACCCTTATTTACAGTACATATAAAAAAACCATCAACAGTTTTTTTATTTTTCTTCGATCTGAAGAACTCTTGATATGAAGAACCCTTTAGTAATGCAAAGGGTTTATTGAGTACACATGGTTCTATCCCAGCTTGAAATGATTTGTTCTAAAAGCGTTCTGACGTGCAGTGCTATGAATGTTACACTGGGAGTGTTCTTTGTTTGTTATCATGTCACATCATCTGTGGCCCTGAGAACGTCCTCTAAACATCCTCTGATTGCAGTTCAAACGTTCTGTCTTGGTTAACATGTAAACCTGTAGGAACATCTTTAAACATCAGATTAAAACATTTCTGGTAAAAACCGATCAGGACTTGTAGGTAATGCCTAAGACCTGCAAGCTGGGATACCGAACCATTTTCTTTCCTAAGCCGCCATTGTAACCTCTAGTTTCCGGTGTATTAAAATATACACCACCATTTAAACAGAACCAGAACCAGTATAACGTATGTTTAGTAATGTAAAACAAGAATTAGTTGCCGGTACACGTGCAAAACGATTTTGAAAGTGTTTATATTGATTTAACATTCAGAATAACTAGTATATTAACACCACATGAAACATCTAAAAAAAATCTAATGTAAAATTTCTAACCTACTGATTGTGAAGCAGTCAACCGAGGCAGACCATAAGAGGGGTCCACTACAACAGATAAGCGGCATTAACGGGATGTTAATCCAAAGTCTGGTAAACTGATGTGGTTTATTCAGTACAGTTTCATGCTGCCTGAACCAAGCTACTTCAAACTACACTGCCGGTCAAAAGTTTAGACACCCCGGCTAAATGGATGTTGTTGGTTAGATTAAAGACTCTACAGGCTTACACTCAACAGCTCCACCTGATGAGATTACAATACATACCCTGATGTACCACATGCACTCTTGATGGACCACAGTATTATATTTCTCCATATCTCCACTTTGACTCCATAATATATCACTGTATGTATATATATATATACATATATATACATATATGTATATATATATATATATATATATGTATTATTGCGCATGAACAATTTTCTCTATTTTTTTTGCCCAGTATAAAAGCTAATATTCATGAATATTCATGATGGACAGACCAATATTGGTCCAAACCTGCTTAGTAATAAACCCTGTTCTATATCAGCCTCCACTGCAGGTTAACACAGCTGGTTCATCCTCCTGTAAAGCTCCATTCTGGAGGTGTTTAAGGTGGACTGTATAATTGCATGAGTGCTAGTTCATAGTTGGTGTCTTCACTTTACTCTACAGTAAAGCATTAAGATAAACATAGGGAGAACCTTCTATGACTTGACTGATAGTGAAAATATGATTTGTGAAAAGAGAGTGGGTTAAAAATGGCGAAATCTTTTTCTTTCTTCCACAAAGTATAAAACTAAATATCAGAATTGTATGATTAAAACCAGTTACATCTATAAAACATTTCAACAAGTGCAGTTCCTTGGGAGGTATCTTTAGTAGTTCAGTAACTTTAGACTTCAAGAGTTTAGACTTAAGGCTTTAGACTTAAGGCTTAGAGTTAAAACCAAACCCACCATGTGGAAACTGTAAGTCACTGTGCTACATTAAATAATAGAGGGGTGAATCGGGTGGCTTACGGTCAGTTTAGTACTCTAAACACTTATGTTCAGTTTTATGGTACAGCTAACGGGGAATCTTGAACAGTATCTGTTTAATAGCTATCAGAATTCACAGACCATGAAGATTCGGAAAACGAACAGCTCTTGCTTCTGCATAAACCATGTTCTGTACCATGTTACTTGAGTTCAGTTCTGCCTCTCTCTCCTCTACATCCTATACAAGTGATTAACGTATATGTTAAACCATGCAGGATACACATGAAACCCCCTGAGCCGTTACTGTGAAGGTCTTTCACTCACCTTACTGAAGTTTCAGGCCAGCAAAACTTTTCAGCTTCAGTTATAGCCAGTGAAATATGTTTCCTTCAGTCCGGGCTGCGGTGCAAAACGAGTTTCAGTGTGGCTGCTTTGGCTGCAAAAAAGAGTGTGCACTTGAGCGTGTGTTGACAGCTGGAATAGGACAGAAGATAAACTGTGTGACGCCCCCTTATAGGACCCTCCCTCTCCGTCTTTTTCTCTTCTCTGCTCTCTCTTTTTCTGTTTCTCTTATCTGTGGGATGTGGCTTTACTGGCATGTTCTTGTTTCACAATTTTACTTTCTAGCGGACCACGACCCCAAACCCACCCCCCCCAACCAAACCCCCATGTCGCTCAACCCCCCCACCCCCCCCCCACCAGAAAACCACAGGGACGCACACTAGTATACTCAACAAGTCTCTTCATAGCTGAGCACTCATCTTGTTGATATGACATAGAAAACGTTTGAAGCCCATTTCAATTTACTCTGCATTTCAAGTTCAGTCGAACCACATGAAGAGTAAAGTGAAACCTAATACAAGTTTCATTAACTCAAAGACCTTTAATAAGCTTCACGGCACACAGACAGACAGACAGACAGACAGACAGACCACCCAAAGAATATCACTTCACAAATGGTCGCGCTAATTAGTTAATCATTTAGAAGCTGTGAGGATTTGATTAGTCAATTACTAGAAAAGTGCACATCCTGAAAAAAATGCAGAGGGCTTGCCCAACTGATGCTTGTTGCGAACAGGTTGCTAAGGTTTGGTAAAAATGAATGAGTCTGTATGAGAAACGAGAATGAATGAGAAATGAGTCTGTGGGAGAAACAAGGGACAAATAAACAACACATAAAGGAGTGCATGGAAGTATGGCTGTGGAGTACCTGGGCCAAAAATGAATGGGACGGATGAGTGACACTGAATTTGTGCCTGGGGCTCTGCCCTGAGAGTACGGGTGAAACAGTGTCTGATGGTCGAGCAGAAGTACAGTAGATGGGCATGTACGTTTCCATAGTATTCATTCTTAATGGGGAAACAATTCTAGAAAAATCTGTAGCTACATGGTAACCATGCATCCAATCAGAATGCTGTATACAAGCACATCATTCCCAATCAGACCGAACATTTTGGAGCTGAAGTGGTGTTGATATGAAATAGTCTTGAAAACTGGTGGATGGGTTAGCGGACAAAATATGTGTACCAAGAAGAAGAAGAAGAAGAAGAAGAAGAAGAAGAAGAAGAAGAAGAAGAAGAAGAAGATAGAGAATATACAGTCGATTTATGTGAAGTTGTGTATGGAGCTTTAATCACTAATTACATAATAGTTATGTAATGTATTGCAGTACTCTACATCCTGTATCAACAGCTTTGTGTCTTTTCCCCTGTGGGAAAAACGAGGGATGAGGAGTTGAAGAGTTTGGGGAGCTGCCCAGAGTAAGAACATGCATTTTGGTGGCTGTAGGTTAAAGGAAACAATAGGGTTTAGTTGGGGTCAGATATGAATGGGACTCTATGGGAGAAAAGAGGGATGAGAAAAAATAACGAGTGTGGGTCAAAACAACATTGAATTTGGGGTTTGCCCTGAGATAGTGTATGTGAAATGGTATCTGTCGGTCGAGCGGGAATGCATTTTTAATGGGAAAATTTCCCAAAAGATCTGTTGCAACACAAAAACTGTTCCAATCAAAAGGCTGTATACAAGCAGACCATTCCCAATCCCATCAGTTTTGGAGTTGGAATGGTGGCGATATCTTGAAAACCGAGTTAGCAGACAGAAACGTGGAGATGAAGATGAAGAATATACAGTTGGGCAGTCACTTCATCATTACAGTTCTCCACATTCTGTAGCAACAGCTTTGACCTTAAGCTTGCTGCTAGCCGGTTGCTAACGTGTTGCTAAATATGTACAGGAGTCTGTGGGAAGAAAGAGAGATGAGTAAATGACACACAGAGGTGTGCAGGTCAGTATGACTGTGGACTAGAGTTTGGGGATCTGCCCAGATTAAGTACATTCAGCTTGGTGGCTGTATACTAAGGAAAACAATAGGGTTTAGTTAGAGCCAAAAATGAATGGGACTCTATGGGAGGAAAGAGGGATAGGGAAAAAAAGACGAGTGTAGGTCAATCCAACATTAAATTTGTGCATGGGGTTCTGCCCTGAGTTACTGCATGTGAAACGGTGTCTGTTGGTCAGGGGATGGGTGGGCACTTTTACGTCCCATTTATTCTTAATTGGGAAAAAAAAAAAACTTTCCGGAAAGTTCTTTTGCTGCACAGAAACTGTGCATCTAATCAAAGAGCTGGTGGCAAGCTGTATACAAGCAATCCAGTCCAGTCAGCGGATAACACAGCTACCTGGCAAGTAGCCACCACCACACGTGGGAGACTGGGGTTCGAATCCCGGTCTGGGTGATGCTGTGCTACAGCAATAAGGTACCTTGGGCAAGACTAGGCCTAACACTACATTGGCCTACCTGTAATATGGTTAACCTTGTAAGTCACTCTGGATAAGAGCGTCAGCTAAATGCCATAAATGTAAATATATATGAAGAAGAGAAATATACTATAGGATAATAACTGTGTTGTGCATTGCATAGTAGTTATGAAATGTATTATAGTACTCCACATCCTATATCAACAACCTTGTTTCTGAATGACTGACTCTTTTCTCTCTCTCTCTCTTTCAGCATCATGTAATGATGGGAAATTTTGAAGGATATAACAACAACAACAACGTTCCATCAAATTCAACCACATTAAAATATCTCCTTTCATACACAACTACACAAATATGCAGGGTCTGAAAATATATAATCCACAATCGTTTATGCTTATTCCAATGGGCTTAGAGTAAGAAATGACCATGACATTTCAACAACGTCACTGATTCAACTTCTAAAGACCAGAGGACACAGACCAGACCAGATAAACACAAACGCTCAGTTGCTGAAAGACTCTAGAATATTCTTTTCCCGTTAACTCTGTTCTTTTAGCTTCATTTTCTAAACAAGGCCACCAGCCCACACTGCACTGTTCGTGTGTCTCGTCATTGTGCTCTAAATCTGTCCTTCTAATGAAGTGCTTTTTTATTTATTAAATTCACAAAACCTTTCATTCACATCTCACAGTTCCTCCAAACACTCTCACAGACCCTGGTATCAGAACGACCCATACTATTCATAGTGGTCTTTTATAAGAAAACCCCTCCCATCCCTCAGTAAGTTTATCAGAAACATTAAACAATGTTGTAAATATTAGAACAGAATCCAGCCAAAAGTGTCCTGAACATTCACTGAGACCACTCAGCAGGCTGTGTATGGGGTGGGGGTCAGTAAAAGGACGCCCTGTCCAGAGGCCGTATTTGGAAAGGTCCCCAGAGATGGACATGCTCTGATGGGAATTTACTCCACCAAGCTGTGTACACTGGAATATGACTGTGGACGTGCGTGTTTACTGTAACTGATACAATGCAGTCTCTGTGCGGGTGTGTGTGTGTGTGTGTGTGTTGGTGTGTGTGTGTATTTGTGTGTGGGTGTGTATGTGTGTATGTGTGTGCGTGCGTGTGTGTGTGTGTGTGTCTGTACATGTGCGTATATGTGTGTGAGTGTGTTTGTGTGTGTGAGTGTGTGTGTATGTGTGTGTGTGTGTGTGTGTTTGCATGTGTGTGTTTGTATGTTTGTGTGTGCGTATTTGTGTGTGTGTGTGTGTGTATGTCTGTACATGTGTGTGTGTGTTTGTGTGTGTGTGGGTGTTTGTGTGTGTATGTTTGTGTTTGTGTGTGTTAGTGTGTGTTTGTATGTTGATGTGTGCGTATTTGTGTGTGTGTGTGTGTGTGTGTGTATGTGTGTGTGTGTCTGTACGTGTGTGTGTGTGTGTATGTGTGTGTGTGTCTGTACATGTGTGTGTGTGTGTTTGTGTGTGTGTGTGTGTATGTGTGTGTGTGTCTGTACATGTGTGTGTATGTTTGTGTTTGTGTGTGTGTGTGTGTGTGTGTGTCTGAGTGTGTGTGTGTGTGTTTGTATGTTGGTGTGTGCGTATTTGTGTGTGTGTGTATGTGTGTGTGTGTCTGTACATGTGTGTGTGTGTGTGTGTATGTGTGTCTGTACATGTGTGTGTGTGTTTGTGTGTGTGTGGGTGTTTGTGTGTGTATGTTTGTGTTTGTTTGTGTGTGTGTGTGTGTGTGTGTGAAACACACACCATTTAAGCCAGGTGAGTCAAAATTTCTAAGTTTGTTGAGGTAACCCAGCTTGGTTTGGTCATACAGTCTCCTAACTTACATTTTAAGGACCATCTCAGTTTGAGCAATGATAACTAAGTTGAGTTTACTAAAAAGAAACAACAGTAAATGAGCTGCCTTGAAATTCAGGTCAGAACTCTACCTGTCACCGGTCATCTATAGGCTGCGGCAGGCAGGTGTCTTGGGGGGTCAGCTGGTGGATAGTCTGACTATGAAGTGGCCCACTTATCGATGAACAATGACACTCATTTAGTTAGTTATGCTTTTTACATTGAGCCTTATAGCTTACCTATACTAGAGTAACAAGCTAGACCATCATACTATTAGGTTAGCTATGCTATTTACTTGGAGCATGCTAGTTATTATTAACCATACTAGTGTAATAAGCTAAATCATCATACTATTTAGCTAATGATGATATTTACTTGGGGTTTGCTAGGTATTATTATCTATACTAATGTAATAAGCTAAATTAACATACTATTAGGTTAGCTATGCTACTTACTTGTAGCTCACTAGCTATCGTTATCTATACTTGTGTAATAAGCTAATTCATCATATTATTTAGTTATGATATGCTGTTCACTTGGAGCTGGCTTCCTATCATTACATATACTAGGCTAATAAGCTAGATCATCATACTATTAAGATAGCAATGCTATTTACTTGGTGCTTGCTAGCTACCATTGCCTGTACTAGTGTAATAAGATTGATCCTCATACTACTTATTTAGCTATGCTTTTATAGCTTGCTAGCTAACATTGCCTGTGCTAGCTACTAGCTGATTGTTTAGCATTTGTTTCACTTTTTTTACTTGTTGGTGCCTAAATACAGAATGCATTTTGTGTGTGTGCCTATCAGTTTGTACTTCTGAACAAGTACTGATGTGAACATGGCCCAGCTTACTCATTTTATTACTGATCTTTTGATAGGTCACATCCTTCATTTTTGGCTAGCTGGTTGAGAATGAATCACTAGCCAAAATGTACAGGGGTTGGACAATGAAACTGAAACACCTGTCATTTTAGTGTGGGAGGTCTCATGGCTAAATTGGACCAGCCTGGTGGCCAGTCTTCATTAACTGCACATTGCACCAGTAAGAGCAGAGTGTGAAGGTTCAGTTAGCAGGTAAGAGCACAGTTCTGCTCAAAATACTGCAATGCACACAACATTATGGGAGACATACCAGAGTTCAAAAGAGGACAAACTGTTGGTGCACGTCTTGCTGGCGCATCTGTGACCAAGACAGCAAGTCTTCGTGATGTATCAAGAGCCACGGTATCCAGGGTAATGTCAGCATACCACCAAGAAGGACGAACCACATCCAACAGGATTAACTGTGGAAGCAGGAGGAAGCTGTCTGAAAGGGATGTTCGGGTGCTAACCCGGATTGTATCCAAAAAACATAAAACCACGGCTGCCCAACTGACGCTGTATTGGCCGCAAAAGGAGGCCCTACACCATACTAATAAATGATTGTGGTCTAAAACCAGGTGTTTCAGTTTCATTGTCCAACCCCTGTATATTCCTAATTACTTTAGCCTTAGTAGCATTAATGTGTTTCAAGTCAGTGAGCTTTTAGGTCTTTGGATGCGTATGATGGGGATAATGACCTGTAGGCTATATATGGAGTATGGGAAAAATGATTCCCCAGAGTCGTCTTCTTTAATTGTAATTTACAGGAATGCAGAGAATCCGGACACAGGCATGCCGATCTACACAAATGCCATTGGTGATGTATGTAGTATCACCTCCTGCAGAAGTGACTGAATCTCAGAATCAACTGCACTTTGCTCACCAACATCTGAAGCAAAGCTGTGGTGGGTGGACCTTTGATGCTCGGCATTGTCTCCAGAGAGCGCGATAGAAAGAGAGTTATTGGCTAGTAAATCTGAGTCATGGTCATTGTGGTTGAAAGGCGACAGCATGCTTTTGTTTATGCTAACATGAATATGCTTGTGGACCACACACATGGACACACAAACATGCGTTTGCTCTTTTCATTCTGCCTAACATGGTGCATGGATGGATGGATAGATTGATGAACGGCTGGACAAGAAGAATAACAATAACAAGGAATAAAGATTCAACAGGTTCTACAAACGAATGAATCATGAATCACGCATTTCTTTCAGAGCGGACCAAAGGTCACCTTGTGCCAAGAGGCAAACCGCTGGGAGCAATTACCGCCGTGACCTCATGAACCTTGACCTATGAGCAACATTATGACTGCCACCGCCTTCAGTCCAAGTCTTAAGATCCACGATCTCTTTTTCCAATTGGATATCTTCATATGTAAACATCTTCATGAGAAAGAAAGAGCTCCTCAGAATATCAGAGAGGTTGTTAGACACACTAGTCGTTATTTCAGAAGGTTCGGTTCCACACTCACAATCATCCTGTCACATGTCTGTTCTGGGTTTACAGACTACCACGGACACAGTTCACCTGAGTTCATTCACTGTCTCATTAACTCCTCCTCATTTATTCAGTTTGTGAGCAGCATCTTCCTGGGTCCACATCACTGCAGCAAAGTCTCCGTCTCCGAGTCCTCCGGTTACAGACATCTGCCTCTGATGAACCAAACCTCAGAGCTCCTCAGAGTTAATAGGCCTGTAGCTGGAGGCTCATAGGAAGCTAAGCAGCTGTTTCAACAGCTTAGCCAGACAGATGTTGATCAAATCCGCCTCATGTGGTCACTTTTCAGGGGAAACCAGTTATAGAAAAAGCACTTGCAGTTGTGTCGTGAATGAATTTCCACTACAATAAAAACCAAGTGATGCTCTGGTTCTGGATATTCATGCAGCAGGCAGCATCTGGAACCTTTGTGATCACAACACGGATTTCCTTTGTTACTGGCGGGAACTCGGCTTGGCAGATAAACAGTAAACAACCAGTAACAGATAAACATTTCGTGGGCTTGGTGCTCCAACAACGCTGAACATCATCTGCTTATATGGCATTTTATATGTCGTCACTGTCAAATGAAAAACATGTATCTCCACTTTTGTCCATTTTTACTTTTATGCATCATTTGAACACACCAGCTGCTGTTTACACTGAGTGAGAATCTCATGAAGAATGGACCAACACAAATGATGCAAACCTGTTTGGAAAGACGTCTGGTTCCATTGACTTACATTAAAGTTAAATGAGGTTTTTGGTCTTTCCTGTAAAGTTGCCATTTTGGAGATACTTGTTTTTCTTTGGACAGTGACTATATTTTAAGGGCTCCTTGAGTAAATCCATAAGGATACAGTAAGTATTAGTAATAATTATTATTATCATAAAAATAACTGGACAAAAAATGAGTTTCCTGTGACTGAAAAATACCTACCAGCGTGTAATACCCCCACAAGCACGATTAACATCTGTGATTGGATTGGACATGTTTCTGGATGTAGGCCATGTCAATGTTCATCCACCAAAAGATTTCCTGTTGACTGGGGTTTTAGCCACTGCTGGTAGACCCATTCGACCATGCGCTTCCATACACCTGCAGATTCAGCTACTTCCTTCACACTATGGTAACTGGCACACCCAAATGCAGTCACTCCTTTTAGCCAATCATTAACATCTGCTCTGGAGCCGTTTTCCACACATGCAACAAGACACTCACTGCACTGTAGCTCCTCTTCTCAATCTATGAAGCCCATCAACCCAGTTATTAATAGACCCATCATCCTGGTGCAGCGCAAGGTGACTAATTGTTTGTCTAGTGAGCTTATATTATTATAAAGGTCCTATAATACAACAAAACCATTACATTTATGGCATTTAGCTGACACTCTTATCCAGAGCGACTTACAAGGTTAATCGTATTACAGGTGGGCCAATGTAGTGTTAGGAGTCTTGTTCAAGGACTCTTATTAGTATAGCACAGCATAGTCACCTAGACCGGGATTTAAACCCCAGTCTCCCACATGTAGAGATGGCACTCTGGGTAGTGGTGTTACCGGCTGAGCTACACTAACCACTACCCGCTAACCATTTATTGAAAAGCATATATAAAAACATCTGTAAATTGTACATATAAATTTACTATCTGTACCTTATCTGTTGCTATACAGACAACTTGGGTGTAGAGGCCACCGTAGGTTCAGTGCTAACCAGACACTGTTTAAATGATGGCCCATTCTCTTAACAGCACTGATAGCAATAACATGGTAAAGTGGTAAAGTGGTATATGTGTTTTTTTATACAGATCAGTGTAACTGGTTGGTTAATGAGAGTCCACCAATCATAAGTATCCAGTCACCAGTAATATCCTGTATATCTGCACTCCTGGACACTCTGGACGCTCTACTGTTTATACTGTACATCTAAACCCCTGGACACTCCACTTTACTTAAATACCAATATATGCACATGCTATCTATCTATCTATCTATCTATCTATCTATCTATCTATCTATCTATCTATCTATCTATCTATCTATCTATCTATCTAATACATTGGGTTGGAAACTGACCACTGATGAATGCTGGACAAGGGCTAACACAAAGGGTTCTTGGAAAATGATCTCAGACTGTACACCTCCAGAGTATTAACAAAGAGAACCAGGCTGGCTTCAGAATTCAGCTACTAAACAAAGAGAAGTTGAGGAGGGAATACAAACTGAAATATGAAACAGAAAATGCTTTTTCATATTGGTTCAGCACGCAACACAGCTACACCATTGCCACTTATTGGAAACCAGAGCCTGTTGGGCCTGAATACCTTCCTCTGAAATTGGATCCTGGACTTCCTGACAAGGTGACCTCGGCCATAGCTCAAATCAGATTGGCAGGACCACCGCCAGCATTACCAGACTGAACACCGGCGCTCTCCAGGTGTGTGTGGTCAATCCCCTGCTGTTTACACTGTTGACTGTTCAGAGCTCAAATCACATACGGACATTTGTTGGTGATCCTAAAGTGGTGGGACCTAATAGCAGCAATGCCGCAGAATAAAATGAATCTCTCTATTCAGATTGACAAGACTTCAGGAGGACTCGCCAGTATCAGTCTCCAGAGTTCATCAGCTGTGGAGAGAGCCAAAAGCCTAATGTTAATTGCCGTGCATGTTGCCATCAACCTGCACCCAGAACACCACCTACCTAGCCTAGAAAGCCCAGCAGTGACTTTACCTCCTGCATCCTCAGATTGTGAGGAGATCATTGGTGTGTTTGGTTTCTCTCTGTAGTTCTCTTTAATAGGCTATTGTTGAGTGCTGCACCTTGGAGCCTGAAGAACTTCATATTTTGAAGAATGACCACCAAGACCGCTTTACTTGACATAACTTGAAAGATCCATTACCTTCAGTATGCAGATTTCATGATGTCATTTCGAGTTAATAAGTTAAGACGGTCTAAAGTTAAAGCTGGGTATTTTCTTTGAAAGGAAAGAATACAGTGACAGTACGGGAGAAAGGTTGAGAGCAATGGAAGAGACAGATGAAGCAGTGGAGCAGTGGACAGTCTTCCCCCAACTTGGATCAGATATCAGTCAGAAATAAAAAACTGGCACAGTGTTGTAACCAAAGATCTGTACTGTCCAGGTCATGGTCTTTTCTGCTGTTCTTTAAGGATGTGAAAGAGAGATAATGAAAAAGGGAAAAAATATATATATTTTAGTACTTATTGTACTTGACTGATAGATAGATAGATAGATAGATAGATAGATAGATAGATAGATAGATAGATAGATAGATAGATAGATAGAACCTAAATGGGTAGATACCGGCAGCAGTATTGTTAACTGTTAGCTATAAACTACAGTATACATAGTACATAGTTTTTTTTATTTTTTTGAAATTTTTTTTTTTTTTTTTTTGCTTAGTGGTGATGGAGAGAGTATCTTGGACAAGAAAGATGGATAGATAAAAACAGATTCTTGACCAAAGACAAGATAACCAACCTGAAACTTTTTTTGGACATTCAAGAAAAATATAAAAAAAAAAAGTCTTGTATGTTGAGATACCTAATAAACCACAAACCATAGTATTTTAAATCTTTAATTTCTCTATTTTACTAAACTTTTTACTTCCTACTTCATTACATTATAGCCAAATCTGTCCCTCCTTTTGGCTTATGTGAGCATAAAACGTAACATTTCCAAACTAAAGACGTGTAAAGCGAGTCCACCAATCAGGCTTCAGCGGTCACTTTGTTTTGACTTGTTGGATAGAGCTTGGTTCTTGCTAATGGAAACTGTTCTCCTTCAGTGTTCTGTGCTTATGATCATTTGAATAGTCGTCAGTATCAGACTAATTAATGAGCTTCTATTAAATACTGGAGGACTGAGAGACACTAGAGTATCTTCTCCTACACTGAGCTGATGAAGAGTCCTGTTCCAGAAATGATAATAGGACATTAGAGCCATAATAAACCATACTCCTGTTACTCTCCATACTTAAGTACATCTGAAGGTACATACTTTAGTACTGTTACTCTCCATACTTAAGTACATCTGAAGGTACATACCTTAGTACTGTTACTCTCCATACTTAAGTACATCTGAAGGTACATACTTTAGTACTGTTACTCTCCATACTTAAGTACATCTGAAGGTACATACCTTAGTACTGTTACTCTCCATACTTAAGTACATCTGAAGGTACATAGTCTAGTACTGTTACTCTCTATACTTAAGTACATCTGAAGGTACATACTCTAGTACTGGTACTCTCCATACTTAAGTACATCTGAAGGTACATACTTTAGTATTGTTACTCTACATACTTAAGTACATCTGAAGGTACATACTTTAGTACTGTTACTCCATTGGAGGTCTAAAAGGAGGAGCTTCTGCTTTAACTCAACTACATGGTTTGTGTACTGCATCCACCACTGCATATTATTGCGAATGCAATTTATTCAGATGATATTTGACCCCTGGTCAATGAGGTTTTCTGTTACTGTGATTACATCATAACAACTGTCCTTAACGCCACATGCACATCACCAAAGACTGCAACGGTGTTGTGCCTAACTGTCGTGGAGTGACTGAGTCACCTTCACTGAAGAGTCCTGCTTCTGTCTTGGTGGAGGCGACCAACGAATCCGTGTGTGGAAGCACCGTGGTTTGTAGTCACGAGTCCAGTAGACCTGGTGTCTCTCCACCTCCACCCCTACCGCAAACTCTAAAGGAACTGTGTGAGAATATTCAACCTGCATGGGATGGATTATCACAGGACACCATTAGGAACCTCTACAACTCCATGCTGAGACATCTGGCATGTTGGGTTAGCAAACATGGCGGAGTGACACCATATTGAAAGACACTACTTCTGTATGTGTAGCTCAGTAAATATTCCCTATATCAGTCTATCATTTATTGTTCCTGGTGACCTTTATCTTCCTTCCCAACAGCACTGCAATCCCACACCTCCTTCAGGGTGCAGCTGTTCTTTTGATGATCAGTATGTATACATAAACATATTGAATCTTGGCAATTAAGGATGACTGCAAACTGTGCATTTATGGGAGCTTGCTTGTTTTCCATGTACCTCAGTATGCTAACAGTTGCAAATGTAGTTACACGTCCCCAGAGGATATTACACGTTTAATAGCAGTCTGCTGAGGGTTCAGTTTCGGTGATTAAAGCTAGTGAATAAACGTGATATTGCTGTTTCCTTTAACAGAACGTGCTGGCCTCATAAAACTCTAATAAAACTATAGCCAGGCGCTTTGTTCTGTGTACAAGTTGCTTTTGTGCATTTTGTCTACATCATCACAATAACCTTATAACCAAGATCAGAACCTTGAAGAAGTCTAGTCTTGGGCCAATTTGTCTCCTTTTATTGGGTTGTTAAAAGAAAACCGTTTTCAGTTTCATTATTATTTTTGGTGGTAAAATCAAACATCATGAAACCAATTTACTGCTTGGTACTACAGAGTGAAGTGATGTAGCACTTGTTAGTGGTCTCACGTTTTCAGTTTCCCAAAGAATTTACCAGAGAGTATGAAGCTCTCTTAAGTGGCAAACTTCTACCCAACACTTTTTCCACATAAAAATCAGCCATTACGTCTCTCCAACAGGAGGTGACAGCCTGACTCTATCAGAGCAGCTGCTGTGGCCTGTTGATAAAGGAACGGGATCCCAATGCTCCGAAAACTTGTCCATCAGTCATACTGCCGCACCGTCAGGCCTCTAAACTGGTCAAGGAGCAATGTTAGCTCATTTGGTATGGGAAGCCTCAACTAGCATTTTGGAAAACATGGCAGACACAAAAGTCTCCTGGTGATAGAGGAATGTTGGAGAAGTTGAAGAACAGTAAACAGCCTCTGAACTCTCAAGGAGGTCGCTGCTTTCACAGGCTGTAGAGTGCTAGTTGGTTTGTCTATGTTTTACCGTAAACAAACAATAGCTAATGGAGTACAAAGCCCTCCTATGCATGGATGAGAAAATGTTCCGTAATGGTCAAAACTGTCGTAGCTGCAAGCTCGGACGAAACAGCCCACAGCTGTTAACCATTTGACAGTCTACCAGTCATCTGAGGTATTGCTTCGAAGCAGCGGCCATTAGGCCCGGGGCTGTCCAGAGTGTCCAACGTTGGCTCATTAGGTTGTTTTATTTGTCCTGTCAGAACGTTTTCCCTGAATTTAAAGTTAGACCTGTTATGTTTATTCTCATTGTTCATAATTAAATTTGTTTATTTAGAATAGATTTACACTACCAGTCAAAAGTTTAGACA
This sequence comes from Prochilodus magdalenae, assembly GCA_024036415.1. Taxonomy (NCBI): domain Eukaryota; kingdom Metazoa; phylum Chordata; class Actinopteri; order Characiformes; family Prochilodontidae; genus Prochilodus; species Prochilodus magdalenae. The sequence goes on from JAMWET010004545.1 coordinate 110,824, forward strand.
CACCCAACTAACTGGATGTTGTTGGTTAGATTAAAGACTCTATAGGATTACACTTAACAGCTCCAGCTGATGAGATGTCTAAACCAATCCATTCCCTGATATACCACATATACGCTACGATTGGTCCGAAGACTTCATTAGAGTCAAGAGTCAATCGAGGCTACAAAATGTGTAACTTCTGCAAATTCACTTGTTGTCTGCTATTACAGGGGTTGGACAATGAAACTGAAACACCTGTCATTTTAGTGTGGGAGGTCTCATGGCTAAATTGGACCAGCCTGGTGGCCAATCTTCATTAACTGCACATTGCACCAGTAAGAGCAGAGTGTGAAGGTTCAGTTAGCAGGTAAGAGCACAGTTCTGCTCAAAATACTGCAATGCACACAGCATTATGGGTGACATACCAGAGTTCAAAAGAGGACAAACTGTTGGTGCACGTCTTGCTGGCGCATCTGTGACCAAGACAGCAAGTCTTTGTGATGTATCAAGAGCCACGGTATCCAGGGTAATGTCAGCATACCACCAAGAAGGACGAACCTCCACCAGCATCACGTAGTGATCTGGCCACTATCCTGCAAGAAGAATGGCTTAAACTCCCTCTGACCACTGTGCAGGACGCAGTATATGTCATTCCCAAGACCAACTGATGCTGTATTGGCCGCAAAAGGAGGCCCTACACCATACTAATAAATGATTGTGGTCTAAAACCAGGTGTTTCAGTTTCATTGTCCAACCCCTGTATGTATGTAGGGTGAATCAGCTTTTCAAGAGGAGGATATCTGTACTAGTACTATCAAGTGTAAATCTGTACTGCATTAATATTAAAAATACAATCAAATATTTTGAGCACTATTTTATTTAAAGGAATTCATTTTAATTCAATTCAGTTCAACTGTATTGCCATTACACCTATACAGGGTGGTACAATATAACAAAACACTATCAGAAACACTGCAGTATTTAAAATACATAGTATGTCATTGTGCAAAGACAAAAACACAGAGACACAATATATCATGTCCAGAAAACAGATGTCCAGGATGTGCAGAACAGCAGTTACTGTGTATCCGAATGTCGGAAGAAAACCCCAAGTAGCATATTGTCGCTGTCCAAATAAAAACAAGGATCTCCAAAATGGTAACTTTACAGGAGAGGTAAAAAAACTCATCTTTCCAAGTGCGCCTGGGCCGTTTCTGAAAGTGTAAACAGCAGCTGCTGTGTTCAAATGATGCATAAAACCAAAAATCAACAAATATGGAGATACGTGGTTTTCCTTGGACAGCGATGATATACAGCAGAGTGAAATACAGATTAGTGTAAGTGTACATATAGGAAAGTACCGGCATGCAGTCAAGTACATGGTTGTAAACAGTAGCTGTATATATCGTCGCTGTCCAAAGAAAAACAAGTATCTCCAAAACGGCAACTTTACAGGAGATATCAAAAACCTCATTTAATTTTAATGTAAGTCAATGGAACCAGACGTCTTTCCAAGCACTGGGCCATTTCTGTCGGTCCATTCATCATGCAATTCTCACACAGTGTAAACAGCAGCTGCTGTTTTCAAATGATGCGTAAAAGTCAAAATGGACAAAAATGGACATACATGTTTTTCATTGGACAGCGACGATATAATGCACAGTGCGAGTACCGTGAGAAGAGTGGGTCAATGTACCAGTAAGCAGCCACATAGCTCAGAGTATAGATGCTCAGTATATAAAATGCTGATATATCTCGATCACTTTTTTATGTATACAGGGCTTGATAAGGCACAAGTGCATACAGTTAAGATTGGGTTAGTGGAGCCCAGTGTGTGGGCTGAGGTGATCTGGGCAAGATTAGTAACAGTCTAAAGTGTTGAAGTCATCTTCTGGTAGGGGCTGCTGGTATGACCAGTTTGACAGCTCTTAGGTTCTGGTTTTAATTGTCCTGGTACCTCTTATTGGATGGAACAGGAGATGGGGTGTGTGGGGTCAGAGGATATACTGACAGCTTTCCTGGGAGGGCAGCAGTGGTGATGGGCTGTGCAGTTTTTTACCACCCGCTTCAGCACTGGCACTACCGAACCAGACAGTGATCCAGCTCGTCAGGATGCTCTACACAGTAGATCTGTAGAGCCAGCAGAGGAGCTTTTGTGGTAGGCTGATTATCCTTAGCCTTCAGAGGGCCTGTGCTATGATATTAACACATGTGCATACATAGTATAGGGCCACTCGTCAAACAATAGCTTTGGTTACATGACACTGCCCAAGTATGACCCTCACTTAAGATAAAACGGCAGAGGATACAGAGGATGGCAGAGTGAGGTAAGGTGCTAATCTCATCTGTACTATTTACTGAAAGCTGCATTAACAGACGAGCTTTATTAATAATCATTTACATTTACATTTATGGCATTTAGCTGACGCTCTTATCCAGAGCGACTTACAAGGTTAATCATATTACAGGCAGGCCAATGTAGTGTTAGGAGTCTTGCCCAAGGACTCTTATTGGTGTAGCACAGCATAGTCACCCATAATGGGATTCAAACCCCAGTCTCCCACATGGGGTGGCAGCTCCCTAGAGGGTAGTGGTGTTATCTGCTGAGCTACACCAACATGCACTACACTAATCAGCACTAGATCTAGACACACAGTGTTTATCCAAGATCTTAAATTCCTAAAATCTTTACACCAGCAGGTGGCGGTGTAGGATAACACCAGTCACTCGCCCCACAGAGAACCCCACTGCCCTGCAGGTTTAGTTTCACTGTACTCTGAGACAGCAGCTGTTAATGAGCTGGTGAGGCGGGGAAACTCCGGCAGTGTGACTGAGAGACACCGACCCAGTTCTGTCCTGATCCGTTTAGCTTTAATACTGATCAGTCATTTTTACACCTGTGTCTCTACTTAAATACATTCAGAGTTATATGCCGTCTGTACTGTCACTGTTATTATTTGTGGAACCGCAGAACCTGGCACCGTCGCCGTGACGTCATAATGGAAACCCCGCCCCCTCGACGCTGGCAGAAAGTATATATAGGACCGAACACCGGCACCCTCCTCATTGTGATTTACTCACGGCTGCGACAGATCGTCTGTTTAAAGGTATGTATAATATGCTCCTTCATTTAGTTTAATATTACTAATATATTAAAATAGGTATTAATATTAAAACAATAACATTTAATATAGTAGTTATATCATATAATAATACAGTAGCTGTAAACTGAAATCGTAGCTCTGAGCTGAGAGCAGCGACCCTCATACAGAGTCACTGGAAATTTCGAACCTCAGATTCGAACGTGACACGTGACGTCACACCGTCTAGCGGTATTAGTGACGTTGATATATCCGGTGTGAAGAGAGAGCGCAGTTACAGTATCCTTAATATCACTGCAACATTAAATACTGATATTTTCATACATATTTACATTAATACTGATTACACTCCGCCCACATTGCCGGAACATGTTTGACTGATATGTAGAGAAATTTAAGCTAATATGCTAAATGCATTCTTATTCTTATTATCATGTTATTAATAATTTAATTGTAATTAATTGTAATGTGAACAACTACACACAACAATATGACTGACTACAATCAGTTATGTGGATCGTCTATCTAGACTTTATCTATTTTACTGCAAAGAGAACTTTATTATTGTGAAGACACTGTGGGTCAGTTTACCGGTCAGGGTTCAGTCCAGGACTACACTTTCAGTTCCACAGAGAACCTTTATTCATAATGCTGTGTAGTCCAGAACTGGGCTCCATCCCTGTCCAGGAAACTGACCCTACCACATACAGACATGCTTAAACACTGAAGGTGTCCTCTTTGTCTCCTACACAGTGAATTTAGTTACAGCGAGAGAGAGATGGATGTGAGGAGGAGAGCGAGATCGATGGAGATGGTGAGAGAGCCCCCACTGGCAGAAGTGAAGACATTTCATTCAGTGTGGGCTCTGAAGGAGGAGGAGACAGCGGAACTCCAGTATCTCCGCCACAAATATGGGAGGTCCTTTATGAAGCCCTCCAGGGTGGAGAGGCCAACGTGGCAGAGAGAGGAGAGCTTTGAGGTTGAAGTAGAGAGGGTGTGTCCAGGAAAAGCCAAAACCTCTCTTTTCAGCCTCATTAAAGACACGGCGAGGAAATACCTGGAGGAGGAAGACCAGCAGAGCAAACTGGACTTCCAGACTCTGCGCTTGACGTGGGAGGACAAGCTTCTCCTAGAGAGAGATGCCCTGAGAAAGAAGCTTAAGGCAGTGAGACAGAAAATGAGGGAGATTACCAGCAATGAAAAGCTGGCAAAAGAAGAAGAGATACAGAGACAGAGAGAGAGGGAGAGTGCGTTGAAAAGACAAGTAGAGCTGGAGAGAAGGTTCCTAGAAAGGCAAAGAAAGCTCAACTTGAATTTTGTAGAGCAAGAGCAGGCGTGGGAGAAAGAGAGAGAGATGATGAAAACAAGAGAGAAACAGCACAAGAGAAGGCTGAAAGAGATGGAGGGGAGAATGAAAGAGATGGAGAAGAGGATGAAAGAACTGATGAAGGAAGAAGAAAGACGGAAGGAGCCAGAAAGAAAGAAGAAAGGCTTCAAGGAGACTGTCCATGGATGGATGGACAGGTTCATTAAAGCCGTTAGAAGCCTTACAGCAGGTTGAGAGATGAGGACACTTTCATCACCTCCCCTCTATGTGGAATAACTGGTCAGCCTACAGTGGAGGTCAGATACTGAGCTACTACACTGCTAATGATGAGCTGATTTAACTTATCAGTTAACCTGTTAACTCAGTAAATCTTTTCTGTTTGAATTACAGACTGAAAGAAAGAAAGAAAGAAAGACGCAAAAGCTGTCCGTGATTGGATGGACAGCTTCATTGATGCTGTTAGAAGCTTTAGAGCAGTGTGAGAGGTAAGGAGACTTACTAACTAACTTACTGATCTCCACAACCAGGTCATTCATACAGTAACAGTGTTCAGGTCAATCATCTCAGAGAACAGCAGATTCAGAGTTTCTGATGCTCACACTGAAATACTGACATCATTCTTTTCTTTTTCAGAGGTCCAGAGACAGAATCAGTGGATAAGAACGTTCTCCCTCCTTTCTACCACCGCCGCCTCTCCAGAAGACTCAGACGCATTTCAGAAGGATTAGTCAAGCTCAACACCTTAACCCTCCAGCTTCCATTAGAGCAATAAAAAATCAGCTCATTTAAACGAGTTAACTATTCTGTATTTCTGTATGTACCAGCCACCAGATACATCAGTGCATTCAGGAGCTTGTGATTGGTGTAATAGACTAGGCATTGCTGATCCACCTTTTCTTCCACACATATAAACACAAAAATGCGTATATGAAGCTAAACAGGAAATGTTTCCTTAACTTTAATACACATACAGTGAACTTTGATATATATATATATATATATATATATATACAATACCGCTGTAATACAGACGTCTTTTAATTCGGTCATGAAATGCCCTTATATTTATGGGGTCAGTATGTTAAAGGTTACTGGGCACTAGACACTGCAGAATCAGAATCAGAATCTCTTTATTTCACCAAGTATGTTACACATACAAGGAATTTGTCTTGGTGAGAGCAACACGTATGACAAGTAACAAAAACAGGGTAGGGGATAAATTAAAAAAGTAAAAAGTACTAAAGGTAATAAAGCTGAAGCTGAAGAATCTGAGAGATGTGAACAGATTTAGTTGAAAAATATTATATATAGAAAGTTACAGATGACCTGAATATTTACAGAAAGAGAACATCTGTACAGGTGTGCAAATAGGCAGAGTGCAAGTAGCTGTTCAGATCAGTCCTGGTTTGGTCCAGTTCAGTTGTTTGTGCGGTTTACAGTGGGGGAGCTTGGGGGTGTCACACATGACGAGATTAGAGGAGCGCTACAGCTCTGGGGAAAAAAGCTGTTCGCTGACGTGAGTGTTCCTGGGGTTTGATGAGAGCGCAGTCTTCTACCATAGGGGGAGTGTTCTGGAAGAGGAGGTGTCCAGGATGTGAGGGGTCAGATGTTAATTTTGCCAGCACGCTTCCTCACCCTGCTGGTGTAGATCTGCTGAAGTTTGGATGGTCAGAGTTGATCATCCAATGATCCCTCTCTGCTGTACTGATGATGCGCTGGAGTTTGTTCTTTATCTTGTGAGGTGGAGGAAACCAAACCAGGATAGGTTATGGATGGTCTGTGAGAATGGACTAGCCGATGATCGCTGAGTAGAACTGGATCATCTAGGGTCTGTGCAAAGGTTGGATTTCTTTGAGCTGTCCCAGCTGTTTGAGCTTTCTTGAATGATGGAGATGGTGTTTTCTCCCCATGTTCAAGTCTCTGGAGATGGTGGTGTTCAGGAACTTGAGTGACTCCACCATGGATACTGCAGTGTTGTTGATGTGGAGGGGGGGAAGGGGGGGTGGATTGCGTCAGAAGTCCACCACCATCTCTACAGTCTTTTCTGTGTTTAGCAGCTTGAAGAAGGAGCTTGGGAGTATGTTCCATCAATTTTTAACAAGTGGTTTATAGATACTTTTGCAAATGCATGTAGTAATACTGCTTATAATGCATCATTTGGGCATGTGGAGGATGAAGTTAACTCAAAGCCATGTGACGTTATTCAAACCAACCAAAGCAGGCGCCTTGAATTAATATGGTGTTTACTAGCAGTTGGACACGCGAATCCATCGTGTGCAGGATTGAATTCACAGTGTGTTGAGTTGAAATAACAATAACTGGGCCTTCTGGTCGGGCGCTCTGACTTGTGGCCGTGTATTAGAAAGTAAATGAAGTTTGCCTCTGCATGTCCACAACGATGGCACGACGCATTCGCAAGAGTGTCTATAAACCTTTTGTCGTTGAGAATTGATGCAGCAAACTCCTGAGTTCGTATTGCCATGCTATTAACTTAGCACTGACCATTAAGTATGAATGCACTTCATTAACAAATTGTTCACATACACTTGATAGAACCATTTTATTATATCAGTGTACATTGTACATATAATATTATTATTATTTTAATAATAATAATAACAATAACAGTACTAATAAAAATAATTATAATAATTGTTGTATTAATATTAATTAATAATATTATAAACTATTTCTAAAAATGTTCTGCTATCGGCTGAAACTTTTCTATTGGTTCCCAGGACGTTCCTCCTAAAAGAAGGAGAACGTTCTCTAGGACCGTTAGTAACATCCATAACAACATCCTCAGAACGCTGCAGTTAAAACGTCCTGTCTTATTTCATATTTAACTATATAGGAACCTTTAAACATCTATTTTTTAAACCCTTATTAGAACATTTAGCTGACGCTCTTATTCAAAGCTACTTACAAAGTGAACTGCATGACAGGTAGGTAGTGTTGGGAGTCTTGCCTAGAACTCTTATTGGCATAGCACAGTGTATTCACGCAGACCAGGATCCAAACCCCCAGTCTCCCACATGGTGGTGGCTCCCTGGTGGGTAGTGGTGTTAGCCGCTGAGCTACACCAACCAACTAGGTAGATACACAAATCTACCTAGAACTTGTAGGTAGATTTGAATCTGATTCCCTTGTTGATCCCCTATCCACGGCACCCGGGGAGCAGTTGGGGTTCCTTGAACCTCAGTCGTTCAGGGAATCGAACCGGCAACCCTCCGGTCACTAGGCTGATTCCCTAACCTCCAGCCCATGACCCCTGTAACGTTCATCACCTCGTGTCTTTGTTTTCTCTGGTTTTCTGTTTCTCTCTCTTTTTCTCTTCTCACTGCCGTGTGTCTGTTGTTGTCCTGTTCCATGTGCTTCTGTTTGTGTTGGTTACTGCTCCTCCTGTCTCTGCCTTTTTGTCAGACCCCTCACCTGCCCTTAGTTTGTAGCTCCGCCCCTTCCAAGGTGTTCCTTGTTAGTCCTTGTTCATTTATACTCCCTGCTGTTCCCTTTGTTCTTTATTGGTGTATTATCTCCATGTTAGTTATTGTGAATTCCTGTTTTTTGGTTATCGTAGTGTTTGTCCTGCTAGCTGGGAACCACCTCCTCAAACAGTCCTGCCCAGTTTGTCAGTGAATGTGGAGTGGATTAGCTGGTTAGTGAAAATGTCAACTATAGCCGTGGGCAGTGTTCTACAGTGTTCCAACAGGAGTGAAACTTGGTGGGTAGGTTTGACATCATGAGACATCAGAATGATTCAAACTTCATATTTGGCCACTCGTGATGTAAGCAAGGACTGGCCTTATCTCTGTACCTGACTGACCCAACAGCCATGACTGCAGGCATTCAGTGAGCAGTGATGTCCTCCATGAGTCATCCTGGTTAGACGCTACATGCAACACAGACCGTTACGGCAACTGTCCTAAACACCATTGTTGTCTGCTACATTAGTTGCATTACTCACTCTGCTCTGGTTCACTCCTTTCCATCACTATAATAACACCATAATGTTGCAGTGGGAGTGCGAAAGTTTGGGCATGCGTTTGTTAATTTTCCTGATTGGACCTTTATAAGCATTGATTGTTTGAGATTAAAAAATTGTGTTAAATATATCATATAGGGGACAAACACAGTGGATATTTTGAAAAAGTGAAATAGAAGTTTATATGATTTACAGAAAGTGTGTGCAATAATGTGGTTAAACAAAAGCAGGCAGGGTGCTAATTTGGTGATTAAACTGTTGTCATTTTATTGATTTCAGAACCTTTAGAACTAATTACTGGAACTCAAATTTGGTTTGGTAAGTTCAGTGACCCTTGACCTCCATACACTGGCGACTCCAATTATGAGAAAGGGTATTTGGGGGGGCAGTTGTAAGTTTTTCTCCTCTTTGCATCTTCTCTGAGGAGTCGCAGCATGGGAGTCTCAAAACAACATTCATGCAGAGGAACAAGTACAACGTTCTGGAATGGCCATCTCAGTCCCCAGACCTGAATATTATTGAAAATCGGTGGTGTCACTTAAAGAGAGCTGTCCGTGTTCGGAAACCATCAAACCTGAATGAACTAGAGATGTTTTGTAAAGAAGAATGGCCTAAAATACCTTCAGCCACAATCCAGACTCTCATTAGAAGCTATAGGAAGCGTTTGGAGGCTGTTATTTCTGTGAAAGGAGGATCTACTAAAGGTTTTTTTTTTGGTGCCCAAATTTATGCACCTGCCTACTTTTGTTTAGACAATTATTGCACACTTTCTGTAAATCATATAAACTTCATTTCACTTCTCAAATATCACTGTGTTTGTCCCCTATATGATATATTTAACAGAATTTTTTATCCAAACAATCAATGCTTTATAAAGGTCAATCAGGAAAATTAACAAGGCTGTCCAAACTTTCGCACCCCACTGTATGTATTTGTCTGTACTCCAGAAGAAGGGTTATATGGTAATGAAGATCTAAAATGATTGCTAGTCCAGTGTGGTTCTCTTTGGGAATGCACGTCCATGAAGGGAGGGGAGCCTTTCTTTCTTTCTTTCTTTTTTCAGTCAGGAATTAATTACTGAGTTACCAGTTACAACTTCAGTCAGCTCATCATTAGAAGTGCAGTAGCTCTCCTCCACGGTAGGTTGACCAGTTACTGCATATAGAGGGGAGAGGCTGTTCAAACTCTTCTGACTGCTTCAACTAAGCTGTGCATCCAGCCACAGACAGTTTCCCCAAAGCTCTTTTTCTCCCTCTCTGGTGCTTTCTGCCTTTCCTCGACTTTTTTCATCTGCTGATGTCATGTCACTTTCTTCCACTACTGCTGTCTCTCCACAAACGCCTAGTTCGTCTTCCTTTGTTTTTCATGGAACACCTACTCTATCTGCATCTGTCTATCCCACACAGTCTCGTGTTCCGTCTCTTTCTGCATCTCTTTTTCATTCTCCATCTCCCTTTCCCTCTTCCTTCTTTCTTTTTGTGCCTGTTAATCTCCCTATCTCCAGGAGAAGCTCCTACTCTCTCTCCAACCCCAGTGTTTCAGTCTGGAATTCTGCTGTTCTGTCCTGCTGTCTATCATGCTCATCCAAATACCTCACCACTATCTCTCTCATGATAGTTTAGAAGTAAATGGAGGTCCTTACACTCCTCTTCTGGTTCCACATCAATCTCTCTCTCCATCATGATGAAGTTGTAGGTGAGAAATGTCTCTCTACCATTCTTTCCTGCTCTCTCACTCTCCCATTTTCCCTCTCACTGTCTCTCTCCCATTCTCTCTCTCTCTCTCTCTTTCTCTCTCTCTCTCTCAGTTGCTGTGATTAATCTAAAGATGCTTATATGAGGACGTGTCTGTTTGAAATGAGAGATTTCCAGTCTTAGGAGCTGAACTTTAGATACTGGCAATCATGATGGTCTAAAGGTCTAAGTTAATGGCCATGCTGGAAGTTAGCCTCCTTAGCTCAGGAATATCACTGAACTGCTCTGGAAAAAAAGGCTTTATGATTCCTTCACTGGAGATAAGAGGAGTCCACAAAGATGTAAGAGTGTTTTACACTCTATATAGCTATCGTAATTTTGTAATTGAGTGAAAGTGGGGGTTTAGCACTTTCCCAGAAACACTCAGTATCCCCAGTATAACATGCCAGTTAAGGAATTTTCACTGGCATATATGGTTTACTCGGTTAAAATGTGTAATCTAAATCTACACTCAAAATAATAGCTCCACAAACCAACCAACTGGAACGAAACTTGGGTAGGTCTGACATCGTGAGGCATGCGAATGATGCAGGTTTTAATGGCGTCCTAGGAGAGAGCAGATATTATCATATACATTCAATCAAAACTCTCCTGGAAGGACCGTGTTCTCAAACCAGAGAACTTTTATTGGACCTCTGTGCCTGTCGGGTTGCCACGGCGACGCGTGATTACTCTTGCCCGGAAGACGGTGACATGTAAACACGGTCTGAGATCTACCCTGAGTTTAACGTGAGTAGAATAAAACTTCTTTAAACAGCTGAACTCTGCTTTAATGTCGGAAGCTGTTCGGCTTTAAGTCTGAGAGGACACCCTAGCTCCTAGCGCCCTGTCTAACTTCTCGTTATTTAACCTTAGCGGTTTTTATCCTGGACGCTAAGAGGTGTTTTCTGTCTCTCTCTGCCCCCTAGCTGAGTCATAAGTACAGTAAGAATGACCTCGGCTCTGCTGCCCAGACACAAACCCGGCTTTCTCCCAGCCATCAACCAGCGCAATGCTTCCAGCAGCGACCAGCTCCTCCGCAAGAGCCGGTGAGAGCAACTACCGGCTGGAGTACAGCCCTCACTGGGGCTCTGCTTCTAGAGTACAGCCCTCACTGGGGCTCTGCTTCTAGAGTACAGCCCTCACTGGGGCTCTGCTTCTGGAGTACAGCCCTTACTGGGGCTCTGCTTCTAGAGTACAGCCCTCAGTCAGGCTCTGCTTCTAGAGTACAGCCCTCAGTCGGGCTCTGCTTCTAGAGTACAGCCCTTACTGGGGCTCTGCTTCTAATGTACAGCCCTTACTGGGGCTCTGCTTCTAGTGTACAGCCCTCACTGGGGCTCTGCTTCTAGTGTACAGCCCTCACTGGGGCTCTGCTTGTGGAGTACAGCCCTCAGTCAGGCTCTGCTTCTAGTGTACAGCCCTCACTGGGGCTCTGCTTCTAGTGTATAGCCCTCACTGGGGCTCTGCTTCTAGTGTACAGCCCTCACTGGGGCTCTGCTTCTAGTGTACAGCCCTCACTGGGGCTCTGCTTCTAGTGTACAGCCCTCAGTGGGGCTCTGCTTCTAGAGTACAGCCCTCACTGGGGCTCTGCTTCTAGAGTACAGCCCTCACTGGGGCTCTGCTTCTAGTGTACAGCCCTCACTGGGGCTCTGCTTCTAGAGTACAGCCCTCACTGGGGCTCTGCTTCTAGAGTACAGCCCTCAGTAAGGCTCTGCTTTTAGTGAACAGCACTGTAAGTTTAATTACCAGTAAACTAGGTATTTGTTAAATATTGGATCGAATATGTTTTGACTACAGATGATGGCCTCTGATTTTAACGCTGTTTTGAAGAATACTAATACATACTAAAAAACAATTATTATCAAACAAAAACTAAACATTTCATGTGTTTAAGGAAAGTTATTTTTATCTATTAGACTAGGCTAGCAAATCAAATGTATGTTATCTAGTAAATACAGGAACATGTTCAGTACTTTGTTATGTTAATGATAATACATGTGTTCATTTTTCAGCAACTCTCACATTTCGTCCTATATGTTTCTCAGATATTATGAGACTGATGTGTCTAGACTTGGACTGAAGGTGCTAATCCCTCAAGCCAAGTAGTCCAGCTGCACTCCACAGCTGTAACATGGTTTACCTGTAGCTAACATTAGCATGAACAGAAAACAAATACACTCATCATAGAAAGAATAGTTGCACACATAGCGGCACCTAGAAGGAAGCAACCCACTGGAATGAAACTTGGTGGGAAGGTTCGACACGAGAATGATACAGGTTTACATATTTTTTGTTGTGTTGTGTTACTCATACTGAGAGATACTACTTCTGTACGTGTAGCTCAATAAATATTCCCCATATCAGTCTACATGTTTCATCTATCTATCTATCTATCTATCTATCTATCTATCTATCTATCTATCTATCTATCTTGCTTCCCAACAGCACTACAATCCCACACTCCCTTCTGAGTGCAGCTGTTTTTGATGAGTGCATACAAAAGAGAGGACTCTCTCTTCTTCTCTGACCATTTGCTTTTTTAGCTTGACTCTGAATATTATTTTCTAGACTGAAGGAAAAATCCAAACCGCCTGACTCAGCCTGTCCTGAAGCCGAGCAGAGCCAAACCCTCACAGTGACAGAAGATGATATAGCGAGGTATGTAGCTAAGGTCATCTGTGTGTTTTCTCTCTTTTATATCTGAATAACAAATTTTGGAATATATAGCAGCGTTTAGGAATTCCTAACACTCAGTACTCATTATGTTTCCAAGCTCTTGAATAAGGCCCTTATTCTGCCAGCAGATGGCGCTGTGCGCTAGGCCAAATCGCTTTCACCAGTGGGTTTCATCCTGGGGAATTTTCTATGTTAAAGCCGCAGGATTATCTAACCTTGCTTAGGGGACTTTTTTATTTTATATAGCTAATAATTCAGATTTTTTAAATAATTAAAAGTATTAATATTATATTTATAATGAATATAAGGTTATGATCATTGTTCTCATTTTCTTTAATAATACAGTATATAGATTTTATTACATTTAATGGTTAACTCTATTATTATGACTGGTACTGGTGGTGGGCAATTTTATGTTAACAATAAATCAATTAATAAATATGAGTAGCCTTAATAAAACATGAATTATGTATATTGATTCTCATATTTTGGCCTTATATTACACGGTTTGTGAGTTTATTGCTCGTTTCCCATTGTGAAAGGACCAAACACATTTAGAAGTATTGTAGCTTGAGCTGTAGTGGATCAAACCAACATGGTTTAAACTACTGTGGTGTGAACAGGGTAGGACAGTTTGGGAAACGGTTGTACTTGTAGATGTTAGTTAGCTTAACGATGCGTCGTACCTCGTTAGTTCTGTGCCAGCCACCGTCACTGTACAGGAAACACACCCCCGACCATGCTCTGCTCCACCAGATTAGTTTTAAACCCATTATGGGCCGGTTTATTAGCTGAAGAGTTAAAGAGGAACTCCACCAACTTTGAAATTGAAATGAGACAGTGAATAAGATGCAGACAAAGTTACTGAGTTTTGAAACACTTACCAAGTCAAAACTGACCCCAAGTGGTGCTGATAGAAACTTTACAAATATCATTTTGGTACAGTTATGATGAATTATGGCCTGTGAGGGTACCACACCAGTGACACTTTTGTTGACGTACTCCTTTCGTTTGTCGTCTCCGCTCAGGTTCCGGAACCCGATACATCAAAACCTTTGCGTGTCCATGTTGCGCGAGGGGTTTCACCGCTCCTTTGAAGAGTTCCATTCTTTGCTCCAGACCTGGAAGGCGTCCCGGCTGGCGGCTGGAGCTGATAGCACCCTGTGGCAGCAACGTTCACTGGAGGAGCAGCCGCACAAACTGGAGACACTGAAGGAGCACCTCACCCGCGCTGAGTCTGCGGAGAGAGCTGGTAGTGTTACAGATAGTAAAGCTACAGGTAATATGATGGCGAAATGGAAGTTCAGGTGACCCACTTTCTCTCTCCCTTCCTCTCTCCTCCCCCCACTCTCTCTCTCTCTCTCTCTCTCTCTCTCTCTCTCTGTCTGTCTCTCTCTCTCTCTCTCTGTCTCTGTCTCTCTCTCTGTCTGTCTGTCTGTATGTCTGTCTCTCTCTGTCTGTCTGTCTGTCTCTCTCTCTCTCTCTCTCTCTCTCTGTCTCTCTAGATCAGTATGTGGAGGTGTATGAGAATTATTTGGCCCTGGCAAAGTTTTTCTCAGAGCCAGATGACCGGTGGCTCCAGCATCGTTTTTTCAAGCTCAGCCTTCTGTCTGCCCGCAAAGTTAAGATGGACTCTGGCAGGAAAGAAGCAGAGGCCAACGCACACATAGGCCAGCTGTACTTAGAGCAAGGTAGCACACATACATGTCTGAGACATTGTTTCAGGGTTAAGGTTTTGGTTTAAAATAGATTATTATCCATGTCTTTTAATCTGGTGAAGGAGTACATGCACGGTGTCTAGATCTCGCTTGTGTTATCCATACATTATGGATGTCTTATCCATACAACTGTTGCCGAGACAAAGAGGTAGATGCTTGGCAAGTAGGTGTGCACTGCCACCTACTGTTTGTTACATGGAATAGCTACATAAAATAAAATTACATTAATTTACATGACAGGACAAAATGTACAAGGATCAAAAAGAAATCATATGGTTTGTTTATCACTAGAACCTTGTATGTCAATAACAGTAACCTTTCTTGGCAAAAATGTTGTCAACTGTTGGGTTAATATACTGAGATTTTCTTTCATTTTCTACAGTTTATATTGGTCCATTCTTTATTAATCTTCTCACAGTGTAATGAGAAAACTGGAGTTTTCAGATCATGAAAAAATTTGTAATTGGAAAAATGGAGTTACCTGATTTTGACATGGAGTGGCACGATGACGCGGTGGGTGGCGCTGTTGTCTCATGGCAAGAAGGGACTGGAGTCTGTGTGGGTTTCCTCCCACAGTCCATAGACATGCAGTCAGGTGAATTGGAGATATTACATTGCCCTCTAGGCAGCCTGTCCAGGGTGCTTTCTGCCTTCTACCCAAAGAGTGCTGGGATAAGTTCTGGCACCTCTTGCAACCCAGAGGAATAAAGCAGGTTAGAACAGGCGGAATTTTGATATGACAGTGATTTTCTGTTTGCATATGCATTTCAGAATGTGACTGTTATGTATATAAATGTATTAGTATTGAATAATAACTTCCAATAGTACCGGGCTATCAAGGAGAGAGGTTTGGTAATTTGGATTCTGACTTTCTGGAATTAAGTACACTTTTCTGTGTTTTAATGATAAATATGATTCTGTGTTTGTTTAAAGTTAGTGATTCAGAATTTTTAAGTTCTGCTCAACATAAGCTAAAATTATAACCACAGAAGACGTGGGTAATTTTATTTATATGTTTTAATAAAATAAAAATAAACATAATTAAGTTATAGGGTACATGTATGTATATACATACACAGGTGATTTGGAACTGGCTCAGGAGCACCACGAGATGTTTCATCACCTGGTGGTAGGACGATCATGGCAGGACGAGACCGGATGTACACTTCATTATCGCGCTTGTGAGGGGCTCTGGAGGGTCTACACGCTCCAGGCACAGAGACAGCTGCAGAATAAAGACTACAGAGCAGCCATTCTGATCCTTACCAAGGCCTATGATACGGCTAAAGAAGGTAACCCAGCACATGTTTCGAGTCAAGCCACGCACAAACCTTTTCAGCTTTTCTGGATCTGTCCAGCTGGGGCTCCAGTGACTTTAGGCAAGTGATAAAATGAGTATGCATGAAGAAATATGTGTGACAATTTCTGAGTAACTACATTAAATATGAATCCTGCTGCTGAAAAATACAGATACAAAAAACTAAATTACTGCTGCTGAAATAGTTTAGCTTCAGCAAATCCCACATTTGTGTTGGACATGATCCCATCAAACAAACGTGGCTACCCTATGCATAAGTACCTACACAGGCCAATGATCAAGATTAAATAAACGTTTTTTCTGTCTTTGCAACTCATCTTATTTTTTTATCATCCCTCGATAATTCCATCTCTCTCCTTTAGTGGGTGACAGGAGGATGGAGGGAGAGGCAGCATATAGGGTGGCTCTGGCCTATCAGAGCTTGGGGGATCAAAGAAATGCTAAACAGGTCAGTCACTTCACCCACCAACACATTCATCTCACACATACGATCAAACTCACATCGTTTGTGTTTTTGTGTCTCAGTTTCTGGACGCGTTTGTGGAGATCTCCACAGCACTGGAGGACTCAGAGAGTCTGGGGAAAGCATATAAAGCCATTGCCAAATCTCTGGAGAGGTACACACACACACACACACATATACACACACACACACACTCTCACACACACACATACACACACACACTCTCACACACACACACACATATGCTACACTGAAACACAATAGTGTTGTTTATGAGGTAATCAACGAAAATCAACTTGGACCATTTTCCACTTTTAAGTTTATGTCCCTTTATGTCATATTAAAGGTTCTTTATTCCACATTGTTTGTTCCTCGCATTGTCTCTAGAACCCCCTAGACACCATTCACTGTTTCTGATGGTTCCTGGTGGTTTTGGCTATTGTTGACGGGGTTGATATTAGATCTGCACAATATTGGAAAAAACTGACATTGAGATTTTTTTACAGTGTATTATGTATGAAAGATGTTTAGAAGTTTGACATGAACAGCAGTATTTGGCAACATTACTTATTGTAAAATGATTGGAGAGGGTGAAAAAAAGAGACTCTTGTGAGTGTGAAGAGTTCACACCTGTTTTCTGGATCTTTAATGCTCTATAATTGACTTTACCCTAATAGTTAATAGTTAACAAATTTGGTGGCCTTCTAATAGAATCTAACAGAGATGTAAAGGAAACTAATGATGAATGGATTGATGAATGGATGAATGGATGGATAGATAGATAGATAGATAGATAGATAGATAGATAGATAGATAGATAGATAGATAGATAGATAGATAGATAGATAGATAGATAGATAGATAGATAGATTGATTGATTGATTTTACATTATGTCAAGATTAATGATGAATATAGCAGTAGAAATGGTCTAAATATTTAATATTTTTAATATTTAATAATAGTTAAAATCTCTGCACGTGTACTTACAAGTTAAACAAGTAGTGTAGTGCAAGTGTAATCTCCAGTAATGAGGAATTTATACTCCTTTTTTTACTTAGACATTTTGTGCTTAGTTTTCATGACCAAAACAATAAATTCAAAACGAGCTGTTGAGCTGCTGTGAGACGGACAATGGCATTATGTAAGCATAATCATTGTGTATATTATTCCAAAGTTAAAAATTCTTGTTTCTTTGCGTCCTTTGATTGAAGAGTGCGACTTGTGGTTACTTCACCTTGTACCATGGGTTGGAAATACCACATACTACTATTGTGTACTATTTTGACAAACTATTTAGAATGGTAGTATGCGGTTCTTGGCACAGACCATATTAACCAGTAACATCAATATTGATGAACCTGCATGCTTTTACTTTCAAAGTGTTTGAAAATGTGTATTGGTTTTGACTTTAATGACAGCTTTTATGAACTGCTATCTGAGTTCATGTGTATGTCTTGCAGTGAGGGTAAATTGAATGAAACCATCCAGTACCTGCAGAAATATGCTGACGTTTCTCAGGAGAACAATCATGCCCAAGCCCTACAGGATGCCTGCA
Source organism: Prochilodus magdalenae (assembly GCA_024036415.1). NCBI lineage: Eukaryota > Metazoa > Chordata > Actinopteri > Characiformes > Prochilodontidae > Prochilodus > Prochilodus magdalenae. The sequence continues at coordinate 128,677 of JAMWET010004545.1, forward strand.
TGTGCCTTGGGTCCATTCAAAGCTCCAGGGTAAGAAAGAGAGGGATTAGGTGATCAGGATGAACTTGAGTGACTGATGAAGTGAGGACTCATTACATATCCAACAGTTCAGCTAGTACACTAGTAATTCACAAATTGAAGGTTGTGTATTTATTGAGCCCTTTTAAGTGTGTGTGTGTGCATGTGTGCGTGTTCGTGTGTGTGCATGTGTGTGCATGTGTGTGTGCATGTGTGTTTGTGTGTGTGTTTGTGTGTGCATGTGTGTGTGTGTTTGTGTGTTTGTGTGCATGTGTGCGTGTTTGTGTGTGTGCATGTGTGTGTATGTATGTGCGTGTGTGCATGTGTGTTCGTGTGTGTGTGTGCATGTGTGTGCATGTATGTGCGTGTGTGTGTGTGCATGTGTGTGTGTGCATGTGTTCATGTGTGCATGTTCATGTATGTGTGTGTGTGTGTGTGTGCGTGTGTGTGTGTGCATGTGTGTGTGTGTGTGTGCATGTGTGTGTGTGTGTGCATGTGTGTTTGTGTGTGTGTTTGTGTGTGCATGTGTGTGTGTGTTTGTGTGCATGTGTGCGTGTTTGTGTGTGTGCATGTGTGTGTATGTATGTGCGTGTGTGTGTGTGCATGTGTGTGCATGTATGTGCGTGTGTGCATGTGTGTGTGTGCATGTGTTCATGTGTGCGTGTTCATGTATGTGTGTGTGTGTGCGTGTGTGTGTATGTGTGTGTGTGCATGTGTGCATGTGTAGGGTGAGTTTGATGTTGGCTGTGAGTACTTTACCAGGGCCTATGAGATTGCCTGTGATCTGGGCTCAGTTCCACTCCTGCAGAAAGCTCAAGTGTGTCTGGGAGGAAAGCAGGAAAAAAACACGCGCGGACATCAGCATGCTGGGCAGACTGAAGGACGCAGACATACTAGTGCCAATGTGGTGAACAAACGACAGAGCCACAGAGGCATGACCTCGCATTGTTTATTCGCTGAGAAGAGATGACACGAGAGGAATTCCATAAATCCCCAAGTAAGTGTGTTACACTTACACATACACACACACACACACACACACTTCTCAGAGCCAGCTCCAGTGCAGCAGTAAAGCAATAGGGTTGTGCACTGACACTGATTTGTTTTGATGTGGTTTACTCGTGTATTCAGTAACGCATTAATAATGCAGGCATGTGCTTAGAATTAAAGTCCCAGTCGAGAGTTATGAAAGAGCGCCATAGCCTGAATGCTACTAGCTCCAGCTTCATTAGTGTAGATTGTTATAATGCATATGCACATGTTTTATTGGGAGCAGCATTGTTATTGTTGTCAAGACATGGTTGCCTGATTTTGAAAATGTGGGCGCAATTTTTCCTTGGGGAGTGAGTGGGTGTCCTAGTGAGAAGCCCATTACTGGTACATAGATGGCAAAAGATATAAGCAAAGGAGGATGAATAATCACAAATGAAGTCAATGTGCAGAGAAAATAATTCCTTACTTTGAGATACAAAGTCCAGATGTTTCTTATGAGTCACCATTTGGTTTCAGAAGGGTGATAAAGTTCAATGAAAAAGACAAGCTTGTTAAACTCTTTCTCGCTCACTCATTTACACTGGACACTGGTCAGTCTTCCATCTGAATAAATACTGAGGGAGGAAAGCCTTGTTTGTTCCACCTGAACTAAAAGTAGAGGGCCACATGTTCCAGTTGCTCCATTACTCATGCACCTGTGATTCAAAATAGAAATAGGGTGCAATTCCTGACTACTACATCAAATCCCATTTAAGCCAGCATAGAGAGAGGGGCTGAGCTACAGAGCGGCCTTGCATTCGGTCTCAAAAAAAAGAAAAAAAAACGTCGACTAAAGAAACACTTACAGTGGGCTATTTCTCTTCATACCACAGTGCATTCAGTCCTAGGGCGAGATAGGCGATGTTGGATTGGGCGTGGGGAAAAAATGACTCTCAAACCATCATTCTCCTTTTGTCCACAGGCGAGAAGAAATGATGGGATCATAAAAGGAGAGAAATTGGAGAGGAGTGATATGGGAGTAGAGAAGGGGGCGGTTGAATCTGTGCTCACAGTGAATAAAACTCTGTATGACTCCTCGGCTTCGGGCTCTTTTGTTTTTGAAACATCCTTAATGACGCTTTAATGAACCATTGTTCATAAAGTCCAGTGTGATGAATTAAACATCATTGTTCATGAAGTTTTAATCCTCATATCTAACAATGTGTGTGGACACTGATTGTCTGTTCCACTGGTTATAGTGATGTGCTATTGTTTCCCAGGACAAACTTCCTCATAGGTTTGACCATAATGATCAGTGTCTCTAGTTTTACAGGTTCTGGGTTTGTGTTGGACCAAAATCCCTCAGTTCTGTTTGATTCTCTACAGTACTGGATGTCTCCCAGATTCCAAATCAGATATTGTATTAGATCTGTGTATTTAGAAAATCACTAATGACCTCCAGAAGCCTGTTTTTAGAACCATTCTCGCTGTGCATTTCCCCCAGTCACCGCTCGCCAGTCTCTCTGTAGGTCACCTGAGGTCATCTTACGGTGGGTAAGGGACATGGGAATGAGGTGGCGCTCATCATGGTCAGTAGAGAGTGGGTTTGGCCCTCTGCCAGTCTGTAGCTGTGTTGTCCTGTGTGTTGGCTGCTGGACCTTGTTCTTATGAACCAGGTGCTCACTGTATCTGCCAGTAAAGCTAGAACCCAACCTTCGGTTCCTCACTAAGAACCTGCTGTACATGTGGAGATGCTGAGTGGAGTGGTCTCTGATCATTTTATCAGCTCCACTTACTATATAGGAGCACCTTGTAGTTCTACAGTTACAGATTGTAGTCCATCTGTTTCTCTGTATACTGTATTACCCTGTTCTTCAACCGTCAGGAGCCCAACAACACCACCACAGGGCAGGTACTTTGTGGTAGGTGGATCATTCTCAGTGCTGCAGTGACCCATTGAATAACAGGGTTACAAAGTATATAGTGAAACAGATAAACTACAGTCTGTAAATGTAGAACTACATTGTGCACTTATACAGTAAGTGGAGCTGATAAAATGGCCAGTGAGTGTAGACACCAGGAGGAGGTTTCAGTGTTATGGCTGATGGTTGTGTGTGCTTGTGTTTGAGACAGTCAGAGCAAATACCACCCCTCGCTTGACCACCTCAATAGAGCACAATAGAGACCAGTGTTTCTCAACCCTGGTCCTGAGGAACCCTGCCCTGCACAGTCTAATGCTTTACCTCCTCCCAACACACCTGCTCCAACTCAGCTTATTAACAAGCCATTTCAGAGATGCAGGGGGTGTGTTAAGGCAGGGAACGCACTAAAATGTGCAGGGTAGGGTTCTTCCAGTACCAGGGTTGAGAAACACTGGTCTAGATGGCTGTTTTCCCCCTAAGTGTTCAGGTTCCAGCAACTTTCGAGCAGGTCAAGTGAGCTAAGACCACCTAAATATGAAAGACTTGGATTATGTCTCTTTTAAGCCCACCTTTAGTGATCTATAGCGTTTGTAGAATTGGCCAACAGGTGGCAGCACTCGATTAAAATTGCTGTTTGCTCGTCAGAATTACTATCCTGTAAATGTAGAATATTTAGAAACTAATTAAAATAAAAACTGAGGGATTATAAAGAGTAAAATGGCGTGTAGCTACATCAGAAGGGGGGAGTTGTTTTAAGGTGGATCCTGTTTTAATCCCCAAGTAATCTGAACTGTAAGAAGACAGTTCGTTAGACGCTCGTGTTATTATTTAATTATTATTATTATTATTATTTTTATTATTATTATTTGGTGAATTCTGGTTTGGGTACTCTGGGTTAAACTGCAGTTGTGTGAAAATGTAAATGCTGCAAAGTCTCATCCCTCTGTCAGCCAGCCCCCCTGCAGGACCACCTTCTGCAGCTCCAACGCCTCCAACAGCGGCACAAACCAACATGTGCAGGCGGAGAGACCACAGGAGGAGAGGCTGCTGAACATCTGACGGTGTTTTGCGGTATGTAAGCTGCAGGATTGGGTCTGTTTCTGCCTGTGTACTTTACGAGTTCATGTTTTTAGACTGCCGTGTTAAACTTTACTGATAGTGACAGTGAACGCGGAGTTTGACTTCGGTTGTAGTACAGGCTTAGTCCGAGAGACCGGGTCAGTTATAATAAAGGCTTAGACCGAGAGACCGGGACAGTTATAGTAAAGGCTTAGACTGAGAGACCGGGTCAGTTATAGTAAAGGCTTAGACTGAGAGACTGGGTCAGTTATAGTAAAGGCTTAGACTGAGAGACCGGGTCAGTTATAGTAAAGGCTTTGACCAAGAGACCGGGACAGTTATAGTAAAGGCTTAGACTGAGAGACCGGGTCAGTTATAGTAAAGGCTTAGACCGAGAGACCGGCTGTGGTGCAGTTATAGTAATTTAAAGGCTTAGAACTTGGGAGACCGGGGGTCAGTTATAGTAAAGGGCTTAGACTGATGAATCCAGACGGCGGGGTCAGTTTATAGTACAAGGCTTAGACATCTGAGAGACAGGGGTCAGGTATTTTACTAAAGGCTTAGACAGAGAGACCGGGTCAGTTATAGTAAAGGCTTAGACCGAGAGACCGGGTCAGTTATAGTAAAGGCTTAGACTGGGAGACTGGGAGACTGGGTCAGTTATACTAAAGGCTTTGACCGAGAGACTGGGTCAGTTGTAGTACAGGCTTAGACCGAGAGACCAGGTCAGTTATAGTAAAGGCTTAGACTGAGAGACCGGGTCAGTTATAGTAAAGGCTTAGACCGAGAGACCGGGTCAGTTATAGTAAAGGCTTAGACTGAGAGACCGGGTCAGTAATAGTAAAAGCTTAGACTGGGAGACCGGGTCAGTTATAGTAAAGGCTTAGACTGAGAGACCGGGTCAGTTATAGTAAAGGCTTAGACCGAGAGACCGGGTCAGTTATAGTAAAGGCTTAGACTGGGAGACCGGGTCAGTTATAGTAAAGGCTTAGACTGAGAGACCGGGTCAGTTATAGTAAAGGCTTAGACAGAGAGACCGGGTCAGTTATACTAAAGGCTTAGACTGAGAGACCGGGTCAGTAATAGTAAAAGCTTAGACTGGGAGACCGGGTCAGTTATAGTAAAGGCTTAGACCGGGAGACCGGGTCAGTTATAGTAAAGGCTTAGACAGAGAGACCGGGTCAGTTATAGTAAAGGCTTAGACCGAGAGACCGGGTCAGTTATAGTAAAGGCTTAGAGACCGATAGTAGAGAGACTCGGGTCAGTTAAGTAAAGGCTTTAGACCGAGAGACGCGGGGTCAGTTATAGTAAAGGCTTAGGACTGAGAGGAGACTGGTCAGTTATAGTAAAAAGGCTTATTAGACTGAGAGACCGTGGGGTCAGTATATAGTAAAGGCTTAGACCGAGAGTTAGCGGGTCAGTTCTAGTAAACAGCTCTTAGACTCGCCCCAGAGAGACCGGGTCACCCGGTATATTAGTTTATAGTAAAGTCTTAGACGGAGAGACCCGGGGCAGTGCAGTTATAGTACAGGCTCAGACTGAGCGGGGGCAGAGACTGAGAGGGTCAGTTAAGTAAAGGCTTTAGACTGGGAGACCGGGGCCAGTTATAGTAAAAGCGCTTAGACTGCATCGAGAGAGACCGGGTCAGTTATAGTAAAGGCTTAGACTGGGAGACCGGGGCAGTTATAGTACAGGCTCAGACTGAGAGACTGGGTCAGTTATAGTAAAGGCTTAGACTGAGAGACCGGGTCAGTTATAGTAAAGGCTTAGACCGAGAGACCGGGTCAGTTATAGTAAAGGCTTAGACCGAGAGACCGGGTCAGTTATAGTAAAGGCTTAGACCGAGAGACCGGGTCAGTTATAGTAAAGGCTTAGACTGGGAGACCGGGGCAGTTATAGTACAGGCTCAGACTGAAAGACCGGGTTAAAGTGATGGCAGTATGGTTCTGCTTGCTTCTTCCGAGTTTCTCAGGGTCTTGTTTTGATGGATGTTGTGTTGAGTGATGGTTACCAGCATGTACAGTGGATCTTATAGCCTCTACAGAACAGCTCTTCATTTATATTAACAACACTTACAGAAAAATCTAATTTACACATACCTACTCTGACTCTGAATGTACTCGACCAAGACGGGGTTGGTCAGGCCCAACTCCAGCATTAGGAGCCCTGAGCAGGATGTTTTGGTGGGGGGCCATGTGCCCATCGACCTGCACCTTATAAAAGGTATAAAGTAATGTTGGTTGGCTTGTCCATTTTTGTATATACATCTTGAATACTGAATGACTGAATACGGTTGTGGCATGTTGATATGTTTTCAGTTGAATTTTGTTTATGCTTAATATGGTTTGCTGAGGTATTGTGTGGAGTAAGAACCATTGTATCGTAGTTTTGTTGTTTTTGTTTTTGCCCCAGAACAAAAATGCCTGTTGTTCTATACAGTGTCTGTAAATTTCATGGTGACCAGACCAAGAGAAATGTGAAACTGAAAGTAAAGCGTGTCTCCTGCAAAGTTATCATTCTGGAGACAGAATGTTTTGCTAAGACCGCAATGATATAAATGTTGTATGTAGTCTTAAACAAACATTCTCAAATCCGAACTTTGTTTGAGAGGCTTCCAGCAGCATCTCAGCATTCTCCTTCCAGACTCCTACTTATCTTTCCCAAAGCCTGAAAAACGGAATAACATTAACACCACAAAATAAGGATTTGCGTTGAACTCACATTTGGGACAATGGTATCCATCTTTACCATACCATACTTTTTTTAAAAATCGACTGGTTCTAAGTATGTATTGCTGGTTTTTGAGTATACTCAGCATTGCCATTCATAAGCGCACTATATACTACATACTCAAAAACTAGTTAGGGTTAGTATTAAGTGCGCAAACGGCATGCACCCTTCGTCTTCTAGCTGTTTGTCCTCATCTTCCCTTTTTTGAAGGAGTATTGGGTCTTTAATCATTCACCTTAACCCCTCATTTCAGATTCTTATTCTACAATAGAGTAATAACTCCCAGTAGTTACCTAAGAGTTGTTACCAGCAACTAATCATGGGCATCTGTGTCTAATACCACACCTTACACCTGTACATACAGGGGTTGGACAATGAAGCTGGAACACCTGGTTTTAGACCACAATCATTTATTAGTATGGTGTAGGGCCTCCTTTTGCGGCCAATACAGCGTCAGTTCGTCTTGGGAATGACATATACTGCGTCCTGCACAGTGGTCAGAGGGAGTTTAAGCCATTCTTCTTGCAGGATAGTGGCCAGGTCACTACGTGATGCTGGTGAAGGTTCGTCCTTCTTGGTGGTATGCTGACATTACCCTGGATACCGTGGCTCTTGATACATCACAAAGACTTGCTGTCTTGGTCACAGATGCGCCAGCAAGACGTGCACCAACAGTTTGTCCTCTTTTGAACTCTGGTATGTCACCCATAATGCTGTGTGCATTGCAGTATTTTGAGCAGAACTGTGCTCTTACCTGCTAACTGAACCTTCACACTCTGCTCTTACTGGTGCAATGTGCAATTAATGAAGATTGGCCACCAGGCTGGTCCAATTTAGCCATGAGACCTCCCACACTAAAATGACAGGTGTTTCAGTTTTTTTGTCCAACCCCTGTAGTTTTAGTATGTGGTTTGGGATGTAGGATACGTCGCCTAAAATCTTGTTTGGTGACTTATTAGAGCCGTGCCTTAGAAAACTAATGACGCACCAATGATGTCCTTGGTGAGATTTCAGTCTGTAATCGTCTGTAGTCTTTGCGTTATACGTTTGTGTCATACGTTTATATGGCCAGCTTTGAATCGTCCCTCAGTGGGGGAACAAGTTCTCTGAGGTAAGTATTATATTGGCCTTCAGCTAAAATGCTCCTTCTTAAAGAGGCTATGATTTATGACAGTACTGCTGCTTCCACTATAACAGCCCCCCACCCCCAACTTAGGAAACGTTATGAGACTGACAGGGAAAGGACCAGCAACTGTCACTGCCTTTTTTGACTGTACAACTCGCAGCTTGGCTGTTGTGCATATATGTGCATGTGCTTGAGACAGTCAGAATACATACCAAACCCCACTTGACCACCTCAGCAAGCTGTACTACATAACAGTACAGTACTGACGGCTGTTTGACGTCCATTGGTGTCAAGGACGTTGTGGAGAGAAACCACAGGTGTCCAGAGGCCTATTGCCTGGGCTGTGCCGTGGGGACATGTTGGCCCTGCCAGGCAGCTGTTTGGGGTATAAATAGGCGTCGTGTGCTTCCTGCTACTTCAGGGCACTCACTTTCGCAAAGTTGCATAAGAGCTCCTCCAATGTGATCGCTGACATGCCTTCTTCCAGGGCATCCAGTCCATCCCGAGTTGTTTAATTTGGGGTTACATATTTGGGATGCGTGTGCAGAAACTATGCACTATTAGATGTTCATGGGTCAGAGGAGAATTGGCTGCTTCCCTGCCACAGAACACAAAAAGTATCACATGGCACGAGTTACATAATGGCACTAAGCCCGGAGATGGCAGATTTGAGAAGGAGATATAGGAGAATACAACACTTATAAGGCTATGCTTCAGACCACTGTGCCTTATTGCAGTTGGGTAAGGCTGAAGTCAGGACTCATCTGAAGGAGCCAAATCAGTATGGACTAATCAATAGGCAGGGTATGTCACTTCTGTGTCGAGGATTAGGGATGTTGAAATGTATGGATAATATGATATTATTATTATTATTATTATTATTATTATTATTATTATTATTATTATTATTATTATTATTATTATTATTATATACAGACACACACCGATCAGGCATATCAAATCAAATCAAATCACTTTTGTGAAAAGCCTAAATACTAAAAATATACATTAGACAATAAATATATACAATAAAAAGCACAGAATCTCTGTTTATCCTAATATACAGCTTTATATAACAGTAATATAAAGTTATGAATAAAAACTAATATATACTCAGATGTACACATTTCCATATAGCACTATGGTAAGGCTGAGGTAGATGAGATATGCAGGGTATAAACAGGGCATAGAATATTGATATATATATATATATATATATATATATATATATATATATATATATATATATATATATATATATATATATATATATATATATATATATATATTATGTGATTATGTGGGTGGTGGATCATTCTCAGCACTGCAGTGACACTGACTGTGGTGGTGGTGTGTTAGTGTGTGTGGTGCTGGTGTGAGTGGATCAGACACAGCAGTGCTGCTGGAGTGTTTAGACACTATGTCCACTCACTGTCCACTCTATTAGACACTCCTACCTTGCTGGTCCACCTTGTAGATGTACAGTCAGAGACGATAGCTCATCTGCTGCTGCACAGTGCAGTGTTGGTCACCCTCTAGTCCTTCATCAGTGGTCACAGGATGCTGCCCATAGCATACTGCCCACAGGACGATTCCCACATGTCTCTGTTGGCTGGATAGTTTTGTTTGGTGGATGGTTCTGTGTCATCATGACTCAGGTGTCAAGCAGCACTGCTGTGTCTGATGCATTCACAACAGCCCAACACACACTAACACACCACCACCATCATGTCAGTGTCACTGCAGTGCTTAAAAAAATGATGCACCACCCACATAATACGACCCATTTGTAGTTTCTTAATGCCATTGTACCCTAACAGGTTTCTCTGGGCCTTCGGAGGAAAAACAGCACTTGTGTTTGTGGTTAGGTCACAGGAAAGGGTTTGTCCTGGCATGCCTTCCATAAAATCTGTTTGCCTGGAGGTGGGATCTGATGGTAGGCTTTCTGTAGCTCTCCAACAGTGCTTTTCAAAGAGTAAACCTGTGTGTATATATGTGTGTGTATATATATGCTGTATATATTTATATATATATACACACACATATATACACACACACATATATACACACAGGTCCCATGTTTACTCATTGGAAAAACTGTATATATGTATATATATATACATATATAAATATTCAAGCATTTACGAGCAGTAATCAATGACTTAAATATACACACAGTATATATTTCCCTGTGTATATATAAGATTATCAGATTGATCAGATGTCAGATGTGAATTGGTATATATATATATTTATCCAGTATGGATATCCAATATATATATTTATATATTTAGCTATATATATATATATATATATATATATATATATATAAAACTATACGGACATCTGATCAGTCCAGTCAACTTAAATGTAATAATAATAATAATTAATAATTAACAAATAATTAAATATTATTTAATTAGGGATTTCTTTTTTTTTATCTGAGACTAAATTAAACTCTGAAGTTTTTCTAATTTTGTCAGCATAAGATTAAGCTAAGTCACCAAAGGGTGAATTTCTATATTTCTATATAATTGGGGACCATACATAGGCCTGCTCTGTGTAGTCTACAGCTGACTTCCATTTGTAGAACAGATCATATATGATCTTTATATGATAAAGATAAGCTTTCACTTTCACACAGAATTCTTTGCATGTTGTCTTTTTTCACCACAACCTACAATGAGGATGCAAATTCATTGCAGAGCTGGATCATTCGCTTTTCAAGATTCAAGATTCAAGATTCAAAGCTTTATTGTCATATGCACAGTAAGGAACTAGTTTCCCTGTACAATGAAATTCTTACTTTGCTGCCCACACTGGATGTCATAGAATAAAAAGTATAAATATAAATAGACAGATAACAAGGATCAAAAATTAAGCATGCAGAGAATATATAAATAAAATATAAAATATAAAATGTAAACAATTTAGAATTATACAGGCTATAATTTAGAATTATACAGGCTATATCATTTTTATCATGACTCTGGATTGGAGTGAAAACCTGGTAACAGTTTAGCTCCTTCCTCCTGCTTTCTTGATCTCTCCGTAATCCAGTGCTGGAGGTGGTTCCTTTTTTCACAGTGATGGATGGTGTGGTTATGATGTCGAGGCACACACACAGCTCACACTTTATATCAGTGGTGTGATTGGAATAAAAACGCCGTGTTTTGTGCTTCGGGATGATTTATTGATCGCTTTGTGGGACAGTATCCAAAAACCCCATGTACTGCAAAGCCCTCATTTATTTATTTGTATTGTCTCTGGGAAACATTGTCTCTCGAGAGACGTTCTTCTAAAGCACAAACATTAAGAAGGAAATCTGGACGAAAGGTTTTTCAAAGAGTTCCAGCCCATGCTGTTTATGATCTTCATCCCTCCAAGTTTCTCAAAACCTTTTATTGCCACTTTGGAGGTCCACAGGAAGAGAGGAGTGGTTAGTTGAGTAAAGTCAGCTAAGTATCGCTCTGCAGAGCTGGAATTTGGCCTGCCGGTCATGTCCGGTTATGACGTGATCACTGCTTTAATGACTTTGATCATCTGAAGTAACAGCAGACAGGTGATAGGCTTTACCATATTACATCACTTTGTGCTAAGAAGCCTTATACTGTGGTGCTACACCAGTGTATGTGTGTAATTATGAACATTCATTTACAGTTACAAGGCTTGTGTCGAATATGAATGCAACAAAATGACAATGTGTTCCCAATGTTTTTCATTAATTCTGCCACTTTTTATAAATTAAATTTAGTCCAAATATGTACATTTTTGAACACAACAGCTTATGTTTATGATCTCATGAAGAATGGAACAGAAATGATCCAAAAGTGGTAGGAAAAAACTCTGGTTCCATTGACTTACATTACAGCTAAATCAGGTTTTTGGACTCCCCTGGAAATTAACTTTAGACTAATACTTTAGACTAGCTAAAGACTTAAAAGTAGCGCTAGGTGGCTAATGCTGCTTGCATGCATGCTCTGGTTTGCATTTCATGTCATTAGGCTCCAGCCTGGCCTACCTACTAATTAAAGACAGCTAGGAGGCAAGCTGATCAGCCAGTTTAGCAGTTTTAGACTCGCATACTTGCATACAATGAACAGGACATGACATTCTGTAACAGGCCTGGATATGAATCTTGGTAATGCAGTTGCAGCATATAGGCAGAATGGAACAGAAATGATCCAAAAGTGGTAGGAAAAAACTCTGGTTCCATTGACTTACATTACAACTAAATCAGGTTTTTGGACTCTCCCGGAAATAACATTTTTAGAAATACTTGTTGTTTTATTTTTCTTTGGACAGAGACGATATGCTGAGTGTATTTTTGTCTTGGCTCTTCAAAGAAAAAAAATATTACTAAACTGCAGTTTAGACATACTTATTTCACACATTGGCATGTTGGGATCTGGGCTTCCTTAAGGAGGATGCAGTCATGAGACAGCTCTAGTGTGCGTGTCTGAGGGCACGTGTGCGTGCATGCTGAGAAACCACTGGCTGTCTTCTTCACTGTTTGTAAACCTAATGAATGACTTCATTATTATCTTTATTACTGCGCTTATAATGCATTATGGATGCCTAGTTCATTCACTGAAAGTCGTATCATTTAAATTCTCTGCAACAAGCAGCAAGTAAATTAGGAACATTGTGATTTTATAAGTTATTAATTGTACATAAGTACAATGAGTACAGTGTTGCACCAGTATCAGTAGCGTCTCAGTATTGGCACCCATACTGGCACTGACCCATACTGGATAACACAGTATCATTATCGGTGATGAGTATACAGATACCTGTGACCAACACTACTAAATCTGTAATGGCAGTATTACATGGGAGAAACGGATTGTCTGAGCCAGTCTTCTTTCAGTAATCACTGCCACTGTGTAGTCATTTACTGAGTACATGTGAGTGTAGATTGTCCAGCTAGCATAGCAGCCCTTTAGCCAGGCTAGTATGTTTACTAGCCCCACCTGGGGTGCACCTATGTAGGCCAGCTGTGCCACTCAGCAGTGGGGTCTTATAGCCCGGGGTTTCAACCAAGCTTGGAAAAAAAAAACACTGAAAGTCGATGCTACTGCCAGTGTGAATGACCGATGAAGCTAAAGACTTAAAAGTAGCGCTAGGTGGCTAATGCTGCTTGCATGCATGCTCTGTGTTTGCATTTTATGTCATTAGGCTCCAGCCTGGCCTACCTACTAATTAAAGACAGCTAGGAGGCAAGCTGATCAGCCAGTTTAGCATTTTTCGGCTCGTATACTTGCATACAATGAACAGGACATGACATTCTGTAACAGGCCTGGATATGAATCTTGGTAATGCTGTTGCAGCATATAGGCAGAATGCAGTTATGCTGCTACATGCAATTTTGCTTTACATGTTACAGATGCACTGATTCACTGAAAATGTGACATGGTTAAAGTGATCCTGGAATTGACCCCAAAACAATCAAGTCTTCCACTCGTCTGGGAGCCATTGTTGACTTTTGGCGTACTAGTCTAAATGCTTGGAGTCGACTGGGCTTGAGGGAGAGTTTCACATGTACATGTGTAATGCGGGAAAGAGTTGTGGTAGCCTGCAAAATCAACATCCTTGCTTTTAATTAAACACAGCTGTTGAGCAGTGCGCTGTAGATATGTGGCTGAGCCCGGTATTGGCTGTTTCTGTGATGATCCTGGGCCATGTGTATTAAACACACTTTTTAATTTACATTCACTGCTGTCGTACCACAGCAATGGAAAAAAAAAGACATTACATTAGTCTTGGGTTAAACCAGCAGTTCTTTAGGTTCCTCTTGTGATATGCTAAGTGAGTCTGTTTGCTCATTTTCTGATAAGGCTCTGAATTCAAGGCCAAAATCCACTCATTGGTATTCAACCATGGGGAATATTCATAATGGCAGGCTGTTCAGGCTGACATCAGTGCTCCTAAATCATTTCACATAGCAAAGAAGAAGCAGCATATGTAAACATTGTGCTTGCACTGTAGAACTGTACACGCTCATCATTCAAAAACTGTTGCACCCAAGGAAGTGTAGGATTGAAGTTTAATGGGGAAGGAAGATAAAGGTTACCAGGAGCAATAAATTATGATCAATTTAGACTGATATGGACATTATTTACTGAGCCACACATACTGATGTGTGACTTTTAGTATGCGGTTGCCGCCATGTTTGCTAATGGAACATGCCAGACGTCTTAGCATGGAGTTGTAGCAGTTCCTAATGGTGTCCTGTGATAATCCATCCCATGCAGCTTGAATATGCTCACACAGTTCCTGCAGATAGTGCGGTAGGGGTGGAGGCGGAGTGACACCAGACCTTCTGGACGTGTGACGAGTCACAACAAACCGATTTGTCGGTCGTCCCCATTAACACAAAAGCGCGACTTGTCACTGAAGATGACCCACTACCATTCCGAGTCACTCCATGACAGTCTGACACGACACCATTGCAGTCTTTGGTGATGCTGATGTGGTGTTAAGGGCAGTCATTGTAATGGTCTGGGTGCATGTAGTCCTGCATCAGGCAGCCGCTTTCCAATGGTGCTGGCACTAACAGGAGGGTGCATGGAGGGTATCACTGTTTGTTCAGTGTCCGCAATCGTTGCTGTTGGGTCAGTCAGGCACAGCATTAAGCCCTGGTGCTTGTTTACATCACATGCATACAACTTGGGTCATTTGCATGTCTCACGATATCAAACCTACCCGCCAAGTTTCATTCCTGTTGGTTGATTCCATCTGAGTGCAGCTATATGGGGAACTATTCTTTTGATGATGAGTGTGTGTGTGTGTGTGTGTGTGTGTGTGTGTGTGCGTGTGTGTGTATTTATATATATATTTGAGGGACTCAATGGAAACAGTGAGTGTACATTAGCCCCAAAGGAAGTGATACTGGTAGAACATTTTTACTCCCATAAGATCAGCTTGTCCAATCAGTACCAGTAGGACAGGATATGGGAGCAAAAGGTGGATACCATTTAGGGTATATGGCAGAGTTCTTTGATTTGTAGACCACACATTCAGCCTATAAACAGCTAATTTGGAGAGGTTATCTAGGCTGTGGTGTGATGCTGATGACCAACGTGTGTGTGTGTGTGTGTGTGTGTGTGTGTGTGTGTGTGTGTGAGCTGCCGGAGAGTTGCATGTGTTGACCATGCTTTCCCCATTCACAGACTGGGGTCTCCAAGCACACTGGGCTATTTTTGGAGATAATATTGGGAAAAAAAGCAAACTCGTAATTACTCTCCCAGAAACCATCATCATCAAATCCATGAACCGCATCAGCACACACACCCACACACACACACACACACACGCACTCACACACACACACACTCACACACACACACACATATATACACACACACACACACACATACATACACACTCACACACATACATACACACTCACACACACACACACATACATACACACTCACACACACACACACATATATACACACACACACACATACACACTCACACACACACACACATATACACACACACACACACACATACATACACACTCACACACATACATACACATTTACGCACACACACACATACATACACACTCACACACATACACACATACATACACACTCACACACACACACACACATACATACACATTTACGCACACACACACATACATACACACACACTCACGCACTCGCGCACACACACACACGCACTCGCACATACACACACACATACACACACACTTACACACACACTCACACACACACACAGTGCTCTCACAGATCTGATCTAACCCAGATTATGTTGATGGAGTTGATGGAATCTAATAAGGCCTAAGAGACTCTATTTGTGAATGTAATGGTGATATAAGTGATTGATTACAGCATAAGAGTGATCGAATAAGTTTACTGAGGGAACTTGTACTATTGAAACTAGGCTCTAGTACCCTGTTGGGCGCCCTCTAGCCTGGATACAAGATGAGATACAGTTGGGCATGGAGGCATACAGGTTCCGTACGGCGTCTTGCAGCACATTTGCCTGCAGATGTTGTAGGTGGTCCAGTGAGTCCTGCAAACTCATAGGTTGCCAAAGCTGGTCTCCCAGCTGGTCTCATAAATGCTCTATTGGTGATAAATCTGGTGACCAGGCAGGCCAAGGAAGTGTTGCAATCTGGCGGAGACATTCCTGGGAAACCCTTGCTGTGGCTGGGAACACACGTGTCTGGAGGATGTAAGGCACATATCGCTGAGCTGTTAGTGTCCCTTGTATCACTGCTAGGATGGCTCCCAGGATTACCACACCAGCAGTTGGGTCAGTGTGTCGCTACACAGCTAAGGCCATTTTGGAACAGTGCTACAAAGAGGGGCGTTATGTACATTTAGCAGTAAGCAGTGTGTTTATGACAGGCTGAAATAAGTATCTTGTAACTCATACGATAGATGCTCTGTAAGCACACTGAACCGGCCGGTCACAGTGTGTGTCCACCAGCCCGAGAGTAAGCTGCTTTTGAATTCTATTCATGAACCACATCTCTCTGTCTGTTGTGGATCGTTTGGGTGGAAAGATAAGAGTGGGTGTGAATCACACGGGCTGTGGTTCCACTATTGTTAAGGTTAGAACTCAAATCAAACCACTTGTTAAATAAGAATAGGAACAAATGAACGCACCCCACGCCTGCACATACTCGCTCGTTCCTGCTTTCGCTCTGTCTCACTCATACACATCTCCGCTTTCTCTTTCTCTCTCCCCCTTTTCTCTCTCTCAGCTGGTCAGCTACGGATGCTGAGGTATTTGTTGGCTTTTGTGTAGGAGCAACAATGGCTTATTTTTAACCTGAACGCTGCCAGGCAAGACGGCCTTCTTCTTCTCCTTCTTCTCTTCTCCTTTATCCTTCCTGGCCTTTAGAAGCTTCCAGTGCCCCCTCAGGGTAAAAATAACCCCTTCTCACCTCCTGCGACACAAAGCGAGCGGTGCTAACGCTGACGCAGACCGGAGGGACGGGAAACAATAACAGCTATCACGGCACACAATCAACGCTGACCCATCAGCCGGATATTATAGGGGTTATTTTTTTCTTTAGTCTATAGATAAACCAGCCACATTCGGAAGAAAAACAGAACACTCATCTTAGCAACAGACTGATCATCTACATCAGGCTTCAGGCTTTCATTAACTTTCAGTAAACTCAGCCATATACACTCATCCTCAAAAGAATAGCTGCACCCAGAAGGAAGTATCGGATTGCAGTGCTATTGGGAAGGTGGATAAAGGCTACCAGGACCAATACATGATGATACATTTAGACTGATATGGGGAATACTTACTGAGCTACACATACAGAAGTCTGTCTCTCAGTATGGCGTCGGGCCGCCATGTTTGCTAACCCAACATGCCAGACGTCTTGGCATGGCGTTGTAGAGGTTCCTAATGGTGCCCTGTGATAACCCCTCCCATGCAGTTTGAATATTCCCACACAGTTACTGCAGATTGTGCGGTAGAAGTGGAGGTGGATTAACACCAATCCTTCTGGACATATGGTGCGTGACAACAAACCATTCATCTTGGAGCTGACCGCGGTGTCTCCACACATGGTGCCTCCACAGGACTCGTCGCTGAAGATGACCCGCTGCCATTCTGAGTCACTCCATGATAGTCTGGCACAACACCACTGCCATCTTTGGTAATGGTGACACGGTGTTAAGGGTGATGTCTGTATGCATGTTGTTCTGCATTGAGCAGCCCTTTGCCAATGGTGCTGGCACCAACAGGATGAGTCATGGAGGACATCACTGCTCACTGAATGTCTGCAGTCGTGGCTGTTGGGTCAGTCAGATACAGTGATAACCTCATCCTCGCTTACATCGCATGCGCAGTCGAGCAAGAAACTTGAACCATTCGCATGTCTCACAATGTCAAACCTACCCACCAAGTTTCATTCCTGTCGGCTGATTCCTTCTGGGTGCAGCTACTTGTGCAACTATTTTTTGACGTTCAGTGTATATACAACTATCGGTTAGTGCAGTTAATATACACCGGTCAGATCTAAGCTAACAGAATTACTGGTGGTCCTCCAAGTGCATTAAGCTGTCCATTGTGTTTGTGTCAGTCTTATAAAGATGCAGTGGTGCTTCACATGCTTGGTAGCAGTGTGTGGCTTTTTAGAGGCATCAGTAATGGCTCTTTTCCCCCGAGGCAGGTGTTTCTCATTTGGCTGTTGGAGACTAATTGCACCATTTTTTTTTCCTGGTGTACCTCAGATGAACCCAAGGCCATTTGGAAATATCCCATTGTTTTCATATGAGCTAAGTCTCTGGGCCACTGCGGAATTCATTTGTGTACTCGCCGGGCTATTCACCAAACACAAGCAAATTCTGGAAAACTGTTCAAGTCGGAGGCCTGAGCCTTGTTTACACTCAGCATGCAACTTCATCGCTTTCTGTTGAGCGTTTTTGCCGCACAGGCCAAGTTTTGTTTACAGTGGACAGAGCGGCCATCTGAATGGTCCGAAAAGTTGAAGCCCCTGCTGTTTGCAACTTGGGATGTTTCCCATGTTGGAAGAGGGTCTCTGGTTCCAATCCCACATTCTTGACCTTTGACCTACACTACTGTATAGCCCACGCAGGGCCTACTGGGGACTGCTGAGGTCATGTGATCTGGCTACATTTCCTTTCCTTAATGTCAACACAACTGTCACCCCATCACGCAATGCTGAGTGCACTCTAGAAGGCAGAACACACATAGCTCGTCCCAGCGCTCTGCGGACGTGGTTTTTAAAAAGACTCCCCACGAGGAACCGCTCTCTAGGGAATTGCTTAATGATACAGAGGGTCCTATAAGCATTTTTACAACCAGCCCCCCCCAATGGTTGTGCAAGCAATGTCCAGCAGCCTGATGACAAGCTGCATCTGTAAGACCTTCGGAAACATAAACGTTCTTTGCTTGGGATTGCTTGATCTGCTAAGAGCTGTATTGAGCCAGGGGTACCAGAACTAAAGCACAGACTGTAGAAGTTGCGGTTATTGCTGGTAATAACAGAAGCATGGGCGCATTCAAGTTAGTAGTAGTAGTAGTCATAATTTCTCAGTCATAGCTCACTGAAACAGACAGAGAGGTTTTGTTGAAAGTGCATATTCTAAACAGGCAGTTAAGATGGGTTTGAATTTGATGAACAGTTGATAACAGAATAACCAAATCGAGTGCTAATGCTTCCAGACGGGTGACCTACATCAGGGTCTTTCAACCTGTGGTCCGCAAACCACCAGTGGGCCATGAAGCATCCTCTAGTTGTCCATGGACCTGTAGTTAGAGGGAGGCAGTACTTTGTAGTGGGCGGGGAATGTCATATATACCCAAATCCTATTATTAATAATGAATCTATATTAATGTGCACATGTACAAATATAAACAGTGCCGTGGCGACTCATGAAACATCTTCGGACATATCATAGTTTTTATTTAACCAGATTTCTTGGAGAAACTCTATTTTCATAAGTTGGTAGTAGTTTTCTGTTGAGCCCCTATGCTTTGTAGCTATTATCAGGTGGGATAATAATCGTCCTGTATGATATGATTGAACAGTGAATGGCCTGCCACACTCTGAACAGCCCAACTGACCTCAGTATTGGACTTGAGTATTGGATGAAGTGTTCTGTTTGGCTGTTGCTTCTGATTGATCTAACTGATCTGCTGGTGGTGAACAATAGATGAACAGAACATTTAAGAAGCTGGTGAAAAGGATTCAGCTCCATCCTTATTTGAAGATCAACATCAGCCATGCCCAAAGTCCAGAATTCCTTGAATAGGGTAGGAAAAGTGTTGACATCCGCTTCACAGCCTGAAAAGCACGTTTCCGTGCAATTTGGTGCTCTAGCATTTAATGTTAAGGTGGAGTTAAGCATTTGATATCAAAGCTGGTGAATAGGAAGGCCAGCTTACGCCTCTGTCGAACGTTATCCATGCCCACACACAGATCATTGGAAAGGGCAAGTGCTGGCATCATCGTCACATATAGTCCATCATTGCTTGGATCAATTATTGTCGTTTCTGCTGGGCTGGAGTTTGAGCTGGTGTATGGGAATTTTGGGGACATCATTCATTTTGGGTGGAGTCAGGATCGTTACATAACAAACTAAGATTGGGGAATTGGCCCATTGGCCCATTGGCCCATTGTATAGCATTCATTATACCAACACAGGATTCTTGCATTTAATGGCACCCTTAACAACTGCTAGGCCAATATTTGCGATAATGCAGATGTAATAAATGTTGCTGCTCTTGCAGTTTGGAAATGGCAGTCTTTTAGAATCTGATTATGAAATAACAGTTTATCTTTAAGGTGTCAGGCTCTATATGGACCCTGCAGCTCCACAGGTCTAATTACCATATTCCCAATGAATTAGTATTGAATTACCTTTCACCACATGCAAATACTGGCCAGCAAACCGAGCACTTCAGTATTGTTGAATAATCAGTGCATTTCGCATTAGGGTGTTAACATTATGTGGTCACATTGAAAACAGAGTTGTATATCTTTACGACTGGTGGAGTCCCCTGGGATATTGTTGTTCTCCGGGGTTTTACAGGTCATAGATCAAAGCCCACTTTGGGGACCATCTGTTGACCCATTGTGGTCCTAGATAAGATCACACCCTCTGGGTGTTATCTTTAGGGGGTGGTTAAACGGTGTATAAAACCTGTGTCACAAGGGTCTCTCTTGGGACTGTGTTGGGTTGAGTTCAGACTGCACTGAACTGGCCTGGCTAAGGACAAGAGAGGAGTGAACTGCGATCGCCTTGAAATAAACTACTCCAACATCTCCAGCCTTCAGTCTCCTGACTCCATCCTTCTGGGCAAGCAACTAAAGAAACTACAGTATGTCACTGCAACACTCTTAAACGCAAAAAGCAAATGACACAAAAGAGTCAATTCAGTTGGAAAAGCTGAATGAATGCAGACAGTGGCAAAGCAGAGGGAAGCAGTTTGACGTAGATTCCTCCATTATCTTTGAGTGGCAGTCTGAATATAATAAGCCGAAATGCTTTTAAGGGTCCAATTACCGCTATGTTATTTTAAAGCCAAATCCGAGTTGAGAGCTGCATGTCATTTTGTAGGGCGGTGAGAGTCAATGGGCTATTTTTCTGTTTTGAAGATAGCAGCTAATAGAACTGCGCTCAGCAGTGAAGGCCGAGCCTGAATACGATGTGATGAAGAATTGTTCCGGTGCCCGCTGTCCCTGAAGTATGCCTGTTTTTTTCTCTGCTTCAGAACCAATTAGAAGCAGAGAACAGCATGTTTAGAAAGTGCAGCTATGGAAAGAGAAGTTGTTTTTCGTGGGCTTTTTTTGCTGATTAGTTCTGGGGTGCCTTGACATGTAGTTCATGGACATCTTGCAGTATCCTCCTTTAGTCAACAAACAAGCATGCTGTGCTTGTGTCACTGGTTCAGGCTGGAGTTCAGTGACCTTCTATGCTCTGCAGAGCAGTGCTCGTATCTAATTCGGGGGTTGCACATGCAGCTGGCACTGTATTTAACTTCGTCTTCCTGCATCACATTCGTTTGGCGAATAGGCTGGGGAGTCTAAATTAGTGAAGAGGATGTGTTGAGATTCTAATTATGTGGTCCAATGAAGGTTTTTAGCTCTATTATTTAATTAATGGTGTATTTATAAAAGATATTCGGTTTACACGTGTGAATCTGACATTTTACTAGTGATTAAATCAACTCTTAGCAGACAAAATTATATTTTTACTAGTCAAAATGAGTTTTATGGTCCAGCTCACAGTGTCTGAATTTTTTTGGGGTCTAGAATTTGCATGTGAACCAGAATACAGCCTGGTACCTCTTCTGCTGCTTTCTATTTTACACCCACTGTTGTCTTGATCAAAATATGTATATCCATAAATTATTATAGATGGATGTACAGTGGTTTGGAAAGAAACTCTCTAAGCTGTACTAATAAGTGTTGGTAGTTCATAAACAGTAGTTAGCATCTGTTAGCCAAAGACTTCGAGACCGACGTGTCCAGGAATGGTTTATTACAAAACAGGCAATCACAGCAAGCACCAGTACACAGCGAAAACAGCGGGAGAAGGTAAATCAGAGTCAGGGACAGGCGGAGGTCAGAACCAGGTAGAACAAGCAGCGAGGGCGAACAAGTTGAAAGGGGAAAACCGAAGAGAGAAAGCAGAGGTACAAACCGTAGAGTCAGGACACGAGCAAAAGGGATAAGGCGAAAGAGTAGTAAAGGAACGAAGGGAGTCGGAAACCACAGTAAGACCATACGAGGAAAGAACGCTCAGGACTGCTAACCTAGGTTTGGCAAAGCGTGAGTGTTTGTGAGTGGCTTAAATACAGGAAGTAATCGGATACAGCTGAGGCTAAAACACGGGCGATCTAGAGCGAATCACAGAGTCCGACCGGGGGCGCATAGACATGACGTCATCGAGCGTGGCCCTCTGGGAAGTGGAGTCCGGAAGAGCGGAGAAGCCGGGGAGAGGTGGAGGCGTGACAGCATCTCACAGCCTGCATGCCTTCCATCATTTAACACTCAACCATGGCTCAAACCTCAAGCTGAAGCTGTGACCTCATAACCCTGGGTGATTTCTGAAACTGTAGGACATCATCTTATCTCTAAAAACAGACAAATGTACAGATGAAGTTCAGGTTTTAAGATGCCCATCGCTAGTGTTTCTAGCTGAGCCACATACAGCAGTCCATTTTTCTGGAGTAAACACCACCTGCTTGTATCTAAACTCACTGTCTATTTTATCAGCTCTACTTACCACATTCAAACTGTAGTTCATCTACTTCACACTGTTGTTCAGTGGTCAGGACCCCCACAGGACCACCACAGAGCAGGGATAATGTGCAGGTGGTGGGTCATTCTCAGCACTGCACAGACATAGTGATGTGTTAGTGTGTGTTGTGCTGGTGGGAGTGGAGAGTGGGTCAGACACA
Organism: Prochilodus magdalenae; assembly: GCA_024036415.1. Taxonomy (NCBI): domain Eukaryota; kingdom Metazoa; phylum Chordata; class Actinopteri; order Characiformes; family Prochilodontidae; genus Prochilodus; species Prochilodus magdalenae. Next base: position 151,443 of record JAMWET010004545.1, read on the forward strand.
GCAGTGCTGCTGGATACCTCAGTGTCACTGCTGGACTAAGAATCGTCCACCTACCAAAATTAACCAGCCAACAGAGTCCCAAGGGCTGCGTCCCGAGGGCAGCGTCCTGAGGGCAGCATCCCGAGGGCCGCGTCCTGAGGGCAGTATCCAGAGAACAGAATGATCCACCACCCACATAATACCTGCTCTGTGGTGGTCCTGTGGGGGTCCTGACCATTGAAGAACAGGGTAATACAGTGTACAGAGAAACAGATGGACTGCAGTCTGTAAGTGTAGAACTGCAGAGTGCTCCTCTGTGGTAAGTGGAGCTGATACAATGGCCAGTGAGTGTAAATACAAGGGTGTGGTTTTAATGTCATGGCTGATCAGTGTATTTATTTATTTAGACGAATGTTTCCCATCAGAAAGATCAGTTTGCCCAACATAAAAGGACTGCACATGTTGCAAAAGCAACAAAAGATCATTTTGAGTTTGACATGACTCTCATACCGAGATGTGTTTTATGTGTTGAAATGTTTTGAGGCTGTTCTGACTGCTTTGATATATTCTTGATATAATAATTCTGTAATGATATAATTATATTCTCACCTACAAACTAAATGTATCTCATTTCACCGCAGGGTACTGATGTTGTCAGATGCCCCATCCCTTCACCTCCTCTAGTGCATTATGGGAAAACAGCAGTCCTTTCTACTGTTGCTCCTTTCTCTGCTGGCCACTGAGGTAAGGAGTGTTTTATGCTGTGGGTACATGGTAGGTAGGCTTCCTATAGGATATCACACATGTTGTATGTTTTCCAAAAGTTGGGAATGAAAGCTGCACTGTGTACAGGTTTTGGTAAAACTGAAAGAGGCTTTATTGAGTCATACGCATCAAGCTATTGTATCTGCTTTGAGTCGGCCTGTAAGTTGGTGAGTCGGCCCCAAATACTCATTTTAAAACCTGAGATATTGCAGGAGTTTTAATTTCACACACACAGGGCCAAAAAGAAGGCTAAGCTAAATTTTTTAGGTCTCAAAAAAATGGTAGATCGCTCACATTATTACCTCCCATGTCCTTCACCAACTCTCATCATCATATGCTCATGGAAGGAGACCTTAGCACACCCAGAATGTGCAATCAAATTACTCCAAAATGTTTTTCTGCATGTTGCATGCAATTACACATTTCCACCAGAGGGGTCTCCAAATCCCCAAAACGTACATCCTGTAGCTTTAATGATTTAGTTACAGTTAATCAGACTTTTGAATGTTAAGGTATGTGTGCTTATGTCTGGACATCCTCTAAAAGCTTATGCACATGGACAACTTTGTTCAGGATGCAGCCATTTAAACGATGTATCTACAATATGGCTGCTTATTATAAGATGTAACCATTGTTGTCGTGGAATTTAGAGAAACTCTTTAGAGATAAACACTGTTCATGGTTCTGTTACAAAACCTGTGAGAAGAACTACGTTTAATGTTCTACTTGATACCAAAATAGATTCCCTACTGGGAAGTCCGCTGGAATTATGTGACCCTGAAAAGCAATGGGAAAACCATGTTTTTTTTATAAATTTTCAGGAGAAGTAAGTCTTGAGAAATTTAGAGCTAGCCTTCAGGGCAAAGGCAAAAACATTTATTTTGGTTACCCAGGCTAGGGATAGGGGTCCGTTTAGGCTAAAAAATTCTATTACCTGTGGGTGGTTCCATATTTTTGTAGCTCCAAATGGTAATACACTGTAAACACCAGTGAGAAAATGTAAGTGTTCATATGCACCCATTAAATAAATACCTACTATAAATAATATAAACCTTAATATATAATAATAACTGTAATAATAATATAAACTATAAGAGCAAAACCTACCCATAGTTACCTACCCATAGTATAAATTCACAGGAGGATGGAAAAACTGCTGAAATTTAAATTATGTAAAAAAATAGAAACCTAATAATTGCAGATATACAGTTTTTAAATACACATACATTACAAATATAGGAGATATTATTATGACATATAGGTTAAAAAAATACTATTGATGGAAACGAGTAATGATTTGTATTTGAAGTTTTCCAATTAAATTCCAATTGAACAGGGCTAATTACAGGGTTAATGAACCACTGGTTAATCAGTGTTCTTAAATGCTGGTGGTACCCATGATATACTGCTTGTTTGTAAAATCACAGGACCACCACAGAGCAGGTATTTTCTGTGTAGTGTTGGGTCATGTTGAGCTCCTTAATAAAACCTGCTCTGTGGGCTTCCTGTCTATTGAAGAACAGGGTAATAATGTATACAGAGAAACAGATGGACTACACTCTGTAGAACTACACAGTGCTCCGAAATGGTAAGTGGAGCTGACAAAATGTAGTGTAGATCCCAAAAGAGGTTTACTTAAAAAAGTGTCTGGTTATACCTATGTTGCAGGTGTGTCAGGGTGAGGATGGGACGACCATGCCAATGCTTTTACCAGAGGAGGTGACCTCATCCCCTCAGGATTTGAGGATGTCCAGAGAGAATATCTTGTCTGCTCAGTTTGAGTGTTATCTGAGAATACTGCATGACCCACCACACACCGAGCCAGGTCAGAAAACACACACATGCCCACTCCAATGCCTATGTCTCTCTCTCAGACTTACTGTCAGCCCTGCTTTTCCTGTGTTCCCTGACCCATCACTGTTCCAGGTGTTTCAATCTTTAACTACAGGTCTACTGAAGTGGGAAGAGGATTTGTTGACATGAGCATGCCCGCCTCATAAGGAACCCTTAGAGCACTGTGCAAAATAGAGAGTGCACCACAAAGCTAAGCCAGAGACTTCCTAACAGTGTGATGCCAGCGTGTAATAAGCTCCGTGGACTTTGGTTTGTCAGACCTTCACAATTCGATATTCTGCACATTTTTAAAGCCTTGCTAGAAGATAAAGGCTTAAAACTGAAAGAAAGCCTACCGCTTGCTATGCCGTTGTTTATGTTGTCTTCGCTGAACCACCATCTCTGAAACACTAACACAGTCCTGAGCCGGCAGAGGAGCTGAGATCTTCTAGCTTTTCACTAAACTTGAATTGTAACTTTAGGCTTTAAGACAATCTGACGTTGTGAAGAGTATGAAAATCATTTCACCCCATTGCAAATCAGTTTTATCAGCTGCATTTACAAACGTCCAGCTGTTCATAATAAACCAAAGAGGAACACAGCAAGAGGCTTCTTCACATTCAACAAAAAAAAAATGCCTTTTAATGACCCCCCTCACATAGAATCCCTCATAAGTAGGGATGCACCGAAATGAGAATTTTTGGCCGAAGCCGAAACGGAACACGTCGTGTAGCGCCTTCTGCAGGAGCCTGAAGTTAAGTTGGAGTTGAAGCAAAACCTCTTATCTCTAAATAAAAGACGCTGACAGAGCTGCATGTGGATATGGCTTTGGTGGTACCATGTAAGGGATTTTTCATTGGTTGATTCATGGTGGATAAAATATCTGTGCATTTTCACCAGACAACCTGAACTTAAACATCATAGACTGGACCTTTAGGTTAGAATACAGTTAAACAGGCCAAACCAGCAGCAACTACAGGGGTTGGACAATGAAACTGAAACACCTGTCATTTTAGTGTGGAAGGTCTCATGGCTAAATTGGACCAGCCTGGTGGCCAATCTTCATTAATTGCACATTGCACCAGTAAGAGCAGAGTGTGAAGGTTCAGTTAGCAGGTAAGAGCACAGTTCTGCTCAAAATACTGCAGTGCATTATGGGTGACATACCAAGTTCAAAAGAGGACAGATTGTTGGTGCACGTCTTGCTGGCGCATCTGTGACCAAGACAGCAAGTCTTTGTGATGTATCAAGAGCCACGGTATCCAGGGTAATGTCAGCATACCACCAAGAAGGACGAACCTCCACCAGCATCACGTAGTGACCTGGCCACTATCCTGCAAGAGGAATGGCTTAAAGTCCCTCTGACCACTGTGCAGGACGCAGTATATGTCATTCCCAAGACCAAATGACGCTGTATTGGCCGCAAAAGGAGGCCCTACACCATACTAATAAATGACTGTGGTCTAAAACCAGGTGTTTCAGTTTCATTGTCCAACCCCTGTAACTCACAGTTAATGCAAGATACAATAGGATTAGGCAAGAACAGAGGACTTACTCAACAAAGCAAATGCTGCCCTAGTGGACATCAAGTCACACTGCCCTACAACGGTGGATGCAGTTCACAAACCATGTACTTGAGTTAAAGTAGAAAGTGAAGATAAAAGTGAGAAAGTGAGATATTTGAGTGAAATGTGGTGGAGTTAAAGTGAGATATTTGAGTGAAATGTGGTGGAGTTAAAGTGAGATATTTGAGTGAACTGTGGTGGAGTTAAAGTGAGATATTTGAGTGTGAAATGTGGTGGAGTTAAAGTGAGATATTTGAGTTTGAAATTTGGTGGAGTTAAAGTGAGATATTTGAGTTTGAAATGTGGTGGAGTTAAAGTGAGATATTTGAGTGAAATGTGGTGGAGTTAAAGTGAGATATTTGAGTGAAATGTGGTGTAGTTAAAGTGAGATATTTGAGTTTGAAATGTGGTGGAGTTAAAGTGAGATATTTGAGTTTGAATGTGGTGGAGTTAAAGTGAGATATTTGAGTTTGAATGTGGTGGAGTTAAAGTGAGATATTTGAGTTTGAACTGTGGTGGAGTTAAAGTGAGATATTTGAGTTTGAAATGTGGTGGAGTTAAAGTGAGATATTTGAGTGAAATGTGGTGGAGTTAAAGTGAGATATTTGAGTGAAATGTGGTGGAGTTAAAGTGAGATATTTGAGTGAAATGTGGTGGAGTTAAAGTGAGATATTTGAGTTTGAAATGTGGTGGAGTTAAAGTGAGATATTTGAGTGTGAAAGGTGGTGGAGTTAAATTAAGATATTTGAGTTTGAAGGTGGTGGAGTTAAAGTGAGATATTTGAGTCCGAAATATGGCGGTGGAGTTAAAGTGAGATATTTGAGTTTGAAATGTGGTGGAGTTAAAGTGAGATATTTGAGTTTAAAATGTGGTGGAGTTAAAGTGAGATATTTGAGTTTGAAATGTGGTGGAGGAGTTAAAGTGAGATATTTGAGTTTGAAATGTGGTGGAGTTAAAGTGAGATATTTGAGTTTGAAATGTGTTAGTGGAGTTAAAGTGAGATATTTGAGTGTGAAATGTGGTGGAGTAAAAGTGAGATATTTGAGTGTGAAAGGTGGTGGAGTTAAATTGAGATATTTGAGTTTGAAAGGTGGTGGAGCTAATATAAGATATTTAAGTTTGAAATGTGGAGGAGTTAAAGTGAGATATTTGAGTTTGAAATGTGTTGGTGGAGTTAAAGTGAGATATTTGAGTTTGAAATGTGGTGGAGTTAAAGTGAGATATTTAAGTTTGAACTGTGGTGGAATTAAAGTGAGATATTTGAGTTTGAAATGTGGTGGTGGAGTTAAAGTGAGATATTTGAGTTTGAAATGTGGTGGTGGAGTTAAAGTGAGATATTTGAGTTTGAAATGTGGTGGAGGAGTTAAAGTGAGATATTTGAGTTTGAACTGTGGTGGAATTAAAGTGAGATATTTGAGTTTGAAATGTGGTGGAGGAGTTAAAGTGAGATATTTGAGTTTGAAATGTGGTGGAGGAGTTAAAGTGAGATATTTGAGTTTGAAATGTGGTGGAGGAGTTAAAGTGAGATATTTGAGTTTGAACTGTGGTGGAGTTAAAGTGAGATATTTGAGTTTGAAAGGTGGTGGAGCTAATATAAGATATTTAAGTTTGAAATGTGGTGGAGTTAACATGAGATATTTGAGTTTGAACTGTGGTGGAGTTAAAGTGAGATATTTGAGTTTGAAATGTGGTGGGGTTAAAGTGAGATATTTGAGTTTGAAATGTGGTGGAGTTAACATGAGATATTTGAGTTTGAAATGTGGTGGAGTTAAAGTGAGATATTTGAGTTTAAAATGTGGTGGAGTTAAAGTAAGATATTTGAGTTTGAAATGTGGTGGAGTTAAAGTGAGATATTTGAGTTTAAAATGTGGTGGAGTTAAAGTAAGATATTTGAGTTTGAAATGTGTTGGTGGAGTTAAAATCCAAAAGGGAAATACCTCAGCACAAGGAAAAGCTACTTAAGTACGGTTACTAATTACATTTACTTCCTGACTGTCCACCACTGCTGTCCTGGGGGAGGTACTTTCAGGAAAGAGACATTTGTATTGAATTATTGTACTAACTATTCCTTAAAATTTTTGTCCTGTCTTTAACATGAGTATAAGAGAACTGAGCAAGCTCCAGTTAGTTAGTATCGTGTTCCCGTCACCCAATCCCAGAGTTGCCGTCGTCCGTTATCAGGTTTTATTATCGCATTACGCTTTATTACCACATTATTATTAAACATTATTCATACATAACCTGATACGGGGTTCAGGCGAGAGAGCAGCCAAGCAGAGATCACTTGTGCTAGAGAGAGCGCAGGAGTGAGCAGGGCGAGACTTTTCTCTCTCCTGAAAGAAAGGAAGTGGAGTTTATCTGTGTCACTCTTGCACAGTGCCCGATTGTCTTTGAGTTTCTTCCCCGTCTGTGTGCGTCAGGCTTCCTTGGATTGTGTACCAGGCTCTGCTTTGAGGAAGCACATGCTCTCGCCTTTTGTTTTCTGCTCCTTGAGTTTTGGCTGTTGCGGTTGACGCACTGCTCCGGTCTCTTTTTTGCTATGAAGCTAATATAAACAGTGTGTCCGTCGTGTCAGCTCTTATGAGGTTCTCACTGCCACCAATTATTTATTCTAGCGATGAGGAAACTCAAAGGAGTAGCTTGCCTAAACAGTCCTCCTCATACTCCTATTGCAGTTAACCTTGTAAGACATGTTTGGAGTGTAAAGTTGATTTGCACTGGAGCTGTAAGTCTAATGTAGACGGTGACGGAAGCTTGTGTACACTCAGTAGCCATTGTCCCTAAACATTTGCCTCAAACTGTGTTGGGATAATCAGTAAGCTCAACTAGATTTGGCTTTTTCTGCAACTTTATACCAGAAATCTGTTTTACTATGTTTCATCTAGTTTACCAGTTGTTGTCTGCCGTTCGAGTTCAGTTTATGAGTGGGAAAATTGGTATTTCCCAGTTTCCGACAACACTGGAACGCAGGACAGGTATCTAAGTACCAGCTGACGATGTCTTGTTTGATGTAAATGGGCACTAATGACCTCCAACCGAATAGAGGTTACGTACTGAGGGTTTTCCAGTTTGTTTGAACTTTGTAATCACAACTCCAGATGATTGACTGACGTATCTATGTGCAAAACCATTGGGAAACATGTACCATACTGTATCCTGTACCCTGCACCATATATGGGCTGTCATGGGCTGAGAGAACTGAGAGATGCCAGTTTGCTGCCCTGAACTGACAGAACGTGACTAAAGTGCCCTTGAGCAAGGCACCTAACCCCCAACTGCTCCACGGGCACCGTGGATAGGTCTGCCCACTGCTCTGGGCAAGTGTGCTCGCTGGCCCCTAGAATGTGTGTTCACCAGTGTGTGTCTATGTGGGTTTTTCACTTCATGAAAGGGTTAAATGCAGCATACAAATGATTCTCAGTGTAAACACAATTGGCAAAAGGTTCTATATTCTGGGTCTACTTAGGGGGGACTGTGGTAGAACCAAACAGTAAGGGCCAGAGTCCGGCACAGTCCAGTAATTTCCCTAAAGTTGTTAAGCTTGTAGATTTGAAGTGCTGCAGTTTATACACATCTTTTATCTCTGGTCAAGTTCAGATTTGGAAGACGAAGGTTGAACTTGTGTAAGCGGGACAGTGGTAGAACATTCACAGCCATACAATCACAGGGAAAGTTGGGGGCGGGCACATTCAGCCGGGAAATTGCCGAACTCTCCAGGTCTAGGAACAGAAAAGGGCAGCCCTGTGCTCACAAGTCCATTAGGATGTGAAACTAAAGCCCTGTCTCACTGTTGCCCCCTTTAGGACCCTACTGTAACCGCACATGGGATGGCTGGCTGTGTTGGGGTGATACACCTCCAGGGACTGCTGTGCAGAATTGCCCTGACTACTTCAACGACTTTGATCCCTCTGGTGAGCCGCTGGATGTACTTTAGGCTGGAATGGTTGGAATTGAATAGAACAGGTGTAGCCAGGGTGATGTTTCACATTATGAGCCTTATTATACGGCTTTGACTTTTTGCCTAGATCTGACCCCTGACCCCCTGACCCTAGCTTGACAATTCGGCCATGTAAACCTTTATCCAAGTTATGCTTAGACCCTTAACATGTTGAACGGACTGAATGATGACAACAAACAGTGAACAACTTCTAATCATTGTAATCTGAGCATTATCATTTCAGTATGTGTGCAAGGGCATTAGGTAAGATTAGGAAATATTGTCTGATAGTATCGTGTTCCAGTAACCCAATCCCAGAGGTCCTGTCGTCCGTTATCAGGTTTTATCGCATTACGTTTTATTACCACATTATTATAAAACATTATTGTCTATTATTAAATTATATTATATTATATTATATTATATTATACTGTATTATATTATATTACATTATATTATATTATATTATATTGTATTATATTATATTATATTATATTATATTATATTATATTATATTATACTGTATTATATTATATTATATTATATTATATTATATTATATTATATACTGTATTATATTATATTACATTATATTATATTATATTATATTGTATTATATTATATTATATTATATTATATTATATTATATTATATTATATTATATTATATTATATTATATTATATTATATTATTATTGCCTTATTAATGTACAATAATGTGCATGTATCTGTTTTAGCAGTTAAGCATTAATATTAGGAATTAAGAATGTTACTGTTATACACAGAGTGTTTTTGAGTCTCCAGACCTCAACAAAAACGCAGCAAGGCTTCTCAGCCTCTTCATGAGTTTGGTTACTGCTGCTGAAATGTCTTCTTTGGTGTGAACTTCTCTCCCAGAAGAAGTGACTAAAGTATGCAACCCGGATGGCCAGTGGTTCCGTCACCCAGACAGCAACCGACTGTGGTCCAACTACACGCAGTGCACCGCGTACACCACAAAAAAACTTGAGGTAAGAGCTTGTTGGTTTTGAGAGGCGAACTTTTCGATGGACGTTACTAAACAGACGTTACCAGGGTTCGGTACGCTCACCGTTACCCGTTACTGCATGTTTTGCAGTTATGTTTTTACAACCGCTTTTCCTTAACAGCATTAACAGGTGTTTCATGCCTGGATTTGGCCACAGTCTGTCTAAAATGTGTCCCCGGTTTGACCGGAGGAGATCTGATTACACATTTCCCACTACAAGCATGTGAGCATGTACGTTGTTTCTGTTTCACTCTTGTTCCTTTCATTCTTTTCCCCATGGCATGAGTGGTTGATCTTGGCTTGGATGCTTTCGTCAGCCCGAATGCCAAAACGACTCCTTGTTTGGGGATAAACTCCAGCACTGCATGTCCTCCATCTTTCTTTTCGTTGTTTATCATCTCACGTCCTCATCAGTGCTTGGGGGAAGCATGTCTGCTCACGTAATTGTATATACAGATAACAAAAACACATTGCTTTAACACTAGTGATAAACATGGTGAAGATACAGCCACATGACCGACTATAGTCTATAGTTGGCTTTTCATGTGGTCAAGTGAAATCTGAACATGGGCCGATGGTGTGTGTTAAGGCCAGGTGTGAACAGGCTCTAAGAGGTTTGCGTGCTTGCTTTGTTTGTCTAATTGTCTGATTGCCTTGCACAACTTAGCAAGTTCCTGACCTGCTCCAACAGAATGTGAATGACTTCCAAAGGGCTTTGGGTTTGGAAATTGGCCAATGAATGCTCTTGTTCTTATTTTCTGTCCATAGGTTGCACTCACAATGTACTATCTGGCAGTGGTCGGTCACGCACTCTCTGCGATCTCTCTACTCATATCCATTTTTATCTTCTCCTACTTTAAGTGAGTAAAGAACACACATATATTAGTTTCTTTATTACACAGCCTAATTAAAGGCTACGTTAGCGGATTGGAATTTTGCATTTAAGTAGTTATCTCAAAAATGGTACTTATGGCTTACATTCAGCTGACGCTCTTATCCAGGGCAACTTAATCATATTACAGGTAGTCCAATGCAGTGTTAGGAGTCTTGCCCAAGAATTCTGATTGGCGTAGTGCAGCATAGTTTCCCAGACTGGGATTCGAACCTCAGTCTCCAACATGTGGTGGCAGCTCCTTGGCAGGTAGTGGTGTTATCTGCTGACCTACACCAACCGCCACAAACACAAAGTGTTTAAACTAATGACACAAAACAATGATGCATTATTATCATCCATATTTGGTCCAGCTCTCTATTATTCACAGTGTAGGTTGGAACAAGTATGTGAACTCATGGGCTAATGACTTCAACTAAAGCTAATTGGAGCCAGGAGTTAGCAAACCTGGAGGTCGTTGGAGTCAACGCGATGATATTGGAGATGTGGGATAGAGCTACTTTGACTTGAACCATGTGAACCATGCCTTGCAAAACAGAGATCTCACAAGACCTGGGATCAATACTTGCTTATTACAAAGTAAGGTTTTCTAATCAGAGGACAGTCAGACAAACTGTCTGTAAATGGAGCTGATTTAGCACTATATCCACTCTCCCTGCAAGTGGTCCCCGGCCAAGATCGACTCCAGAGGAACAACTCATAATGGTTAATGAGGTAAAAAGAAGCCTGGAGGAACAGCTTAATCACTGGAGCTAGTTAACATCCCTGTTCATGAGTCTACCTGACCAATGGCGATGGGGTAGAGGATGACTAACGCATCAGCAGATGGGCTACCGTCTGTAACTGAACACTAGCACGATAGAGCCCAGAGGAAGGGCTCTTTATTCTGGTTGTACATTGAATGTTTCGAGGCTTCCTAAAATGTTTGTAAGAGTTTCTTTATAAGGGAAAATGTGTGCAAGAGTTTTGTATCCCTTAACTTGTCGAGTCTTTCTTTGTGAGGTTACGTTCAGTGACCACGTTCTGAGTATTTGGTGGCTTTTGTTCAGGTGTTTAAGCTGCCAGAGAATTTCTCTCCATAAGAACATGTTCATGTCCTTCATCCTGAACTCTGTGCTGATGGTGATCTGGTTCACGGGGGGCATCTTCAACCAGACACATGACGCAATCAACCCGGTGAGCTCACACCTATCATCTTTACAAATATTTACAGATATTATCTCCGTGTTTATCACGGAGACGTGCTCATGTTAGAATTTTTCTACATTGCTCTTATAATAATCTGGTCAGATGCAGAGTGCATACTGATATACACCACAGCTTCAGTTTAAAGGCATCCTGTACCTTTCATGTATTACATTTTCGTACATGTGATTACACAGAATTCAACTTCTAGGCCTGTTGTGTGTGTTTGTCTTATTTCCACATTCAATAAAGTTCATAAAATGTGTTACGTTTAACATTCGAGAAAAACATAAACTATTAAAGATGCCATACATTTTGTACAGGCTGAGCTTTGTTTAGTGTTTTACGGAATATGTTCAATTCAGTTAATAACTGTGAAACACAGTTATTGCACATAAACGTACGGACGTGTGTGTTTGGTACGGAACATATCAACTAATTTACACTTGGAAAATCAGCTGAACGTTTAAGTTGACCCAGAGCATCAAATACGTTGCACGCCACAATATGAATTAAGATGTGAGCTTGTTCTTCCAGAGATGGCCCTAGACTTTCTCAGGAAAGAATCCGAGGAAATTAATTATCAGTATAGGTGTGTGGGTGTGGGGTATTCATTTGTCGGGAATAACAGAGAGCTTTAAAGAAAGCAATTTAATATACACTGCTCAAAAAAATAAAGGGAACACTTTGAAAACACATCAGATCTCAATGGGAAAAAAATCATGCAGAATCTCTTTCCTCATATAGACTGGGTAATGTGTTGAATGTGAATGAAAAGGACGCCACATCGTTTGATGGAAATGAAAATAATCACCCTACAGAGGGTTGAATTCAAAGCAAAGGAATGAAGCAGCAGGCTCGTCCATTTAACCCACATTCCACTGCAGCAACTCAAAATGGTACTCAGTAGTTTGTATGGCCTCCACATGCTCCTAATGAGACGACGGATGGTGTCCTGGGGGATCTCCTCCCAGATCTGGACCAGGGCATCACTGAGCTCCTGGACAGTCTGAAGTGCAACCTGGTGGCGTCGGATGGACCGAAACATAATGTCCCAATTCTATTGAATTCAGGTCAGGCGAGCCGGTGGGCCAGTCAATGGTATCAGTTCCTTTATTCTCCAAGAACTGCCTGCACACTCTCGCCACATGAGGCCGGGCATTGTTGTGCACCAGGAGGAACCCAGGACCCACTGCACCAGCGTAGGGTCTGACAACGGGTCCAAGGATTTCATCCTGATCCCTAACAGCAGTCAGGGTGCCGTTGTCTAGCCTGTAGAGGTCTGTGCGTCCTTCCAGGGATAGGCCTCCCCAGACCATCACTGACCCACCACCAAACCAGTCGTGCTGAATGAGGTTGCAGGCGGAATAACATTCTCCAAATGCCAATCGAGCTCTACGGTGCTGGCCAGTGAGCACAGGGCCCACTACAGGACGTCAGGCCCTCAGGCCGCCCTCATGAGGTCTGTTTCTGTTTGTTTGGTCAGACACATTCACAGCAGTAGGGCTCTGGCAGTGCTCATCTCGTTCCTCTTTGCACAAAGGAGCACATACCGGTCCTGCTGAGAGGTTAAGGACCTTCTACAGCCTTGTCCAGCTCTCCTAGAGTAACTGCCTGTCTCCTGGAATCTCCACTGTACTCTTAAGACTGTGCTGGGAGACACAGCAAACCTTGTGGCAATGGCACATATTGATGTGCCATCCTTTAGTAGTTGGACTACCTGTGCAACCTCTGTAGGGTCCAGGTACCGCACCATGGTATTGACCCAAGTCAACTGCAGAACCAGTGAAGAATCAGTGGGAAAAGATGAGGGGGGACAAAATGTCAATGACCTCGTCCTTTTAAACCATTCCTGTTTTTGGGGGTGTCTCATTGTTGCTCCTCTACTGCACCTGTTGTTAATTTCTGATTAACGGCCCTCCCTACTACTTAACTGACCAAATCAATATCCCTGAAGGTGAACTGAGTTGATGCTACACTCTGATTAAAAAGTGTTCCCTTTATTTTTTTGAGCAGTGCACTTCTTCACTGTCCAGTGAAAAACATGTATCTCCATTTTTATTTTTTTACTTTAATGCATACTCATTACTTTAACATAGCAGGTCATAACTATGAGATGCTAAGTCAAAATTATGACACAGGTATTAGGAGATAGTTATAGGATTCCCATTATTATAAATAGTAATTATGGAATATTACCACATTATTATAAAAAGCAAGTCACAAGTATGGGAAACTTTGTTGGACGTTTAGGATAATCACAGTGCAAATGCACAATGGCCTGGAGCATTTTACAAAAGGAAGCCAGGACTCCTGTAAGGCCGGGAAGAGGAATGTTCTGCAATTGCCAGATCAGTCAGCTGACCTCAGTCCAGTCCAGCATGCATTTCACTTACATAAAGCAAACCTGAATGTAAAACGAGCAGGAAAAGCATAAAGGAATAAAGCCTGCGTGTTCAGGCAGCCCTGACTGCTGAGGATTTACCACCGAGTAATAAGACAGCTTCATTTACGATTATGTTAATTTCATGAATTACTTATGAGCCCATACAAACGGTAGATTTGGATCTAAGTAATCTCAAATTACAGATGAAACTGTGCACTTTGAGCTCATATTTGAAAAATGACTTCTACTCAGAGATTATCTTCTAGATATCAATCAATCAATCAATCAATCAATCAATCATTAAATATTTATTTGCATAGTGTTTTTACAGCTAATGTTGTCTCAAAGCAGCTTCACAGAAAAGCAGCTTATATAAGTGAAAAGAAAAACACATCCATGTGTAGACGTAGGAAAGGAAATCCTGGCCCAAGCCCCCCGTGAGCAAGCCAGAGGCAACAGTGGCAAAGAAAAACCCCCTTAGAGTAAGAGGAAGAAACCGGCTTGAGGGAGGGGCCCCTCCTCATCCCGGCTGAGGAGAGAAAGACAGGACTTACAAGAAGAGGAGCTTGAGTTAAGACCATCCTATAGGTTCTCTGTTTAAGTGAGAGATACTGAAGTAGCAGTCACTTTGTAATTGTCCAAATATTTATGGACCTAATCGTAAAACTAATGCAGCTGATCCAGCCAATAAGAAACTTCTGCAGAAGTTAATGAGCTGGAGCTGGTGGGCAGACGGGTTAGAGCTAGACTGCAGGACGGTCACTCTCAGGGACCAGGGTTGGAGACCCCTGGTGTCACAGTGGTAAACCTGACTTCTTGTTATTTAGTCATACGTTTCAAATTTATCCGCAGGAGTCAACAACTGCCCCATGGCTTCCTTCAGAGGTGAGTTCTGGGTCCACACGTTTTCCTCCCTAAGGTAAAACCATTACAGTAACTGAACACGGTAGGTGACAGCGGGATACAGATGCAGCAGGTAGACGTTAGGTTTCTAAACCTTTCCTCACATTCAGTGTTGACTAACTAACATGAAGTAATGCATTACGTAACACGAAACAACACAATAGAAGAACTGACAGAAATCAAACTTGGTGGGACGGTTTGACATGCCAAGATGAGACATGCCACTGCTCAGCCGCACATGCGACGTAAGCAAGGACGGGCTTTATCGCCGTACCTCACTGACCCAACAGCCTCATTTGTGGCCATTCAGTGAGCAGTGACAGACCGTTGCTGCATGACGCAGGACCACAAACATGCAGTGGTGTCATGCCAGACTGTCATGGAGTGACTCAGAATGGCAGCGGGTCATCTTCAGTGACGAGTCCCGCTTTTGTGTTGGTGGAGACGACGAACCGTTTTGCGTCACACGTCCAGAAGGTCTGGTGTCACTCCGCCTCCACCCCTACCGCACAGTCTGCATTCTTTGTTGGAGAATATATAAGCTGCATGGGATGGATTATCACAGGACACCATTAGAAACTTACATTTACGGCATTTAGCTGACGCTCTTATCCAGGGCAACTTACTAGGTTATTCGTTTTACAGGTTGGCCAGTGTAGTGTTAGGAGTCTTGCCCAAGGACTCTTATTGGCATAGCACAGCATAGTCACCTAGACTGGGATTCAAACCCCAGTCTCCCACATGTGGTGGTGGCTTCCTTGTGGGTAGTGGTGTTATCCGCTGAGCGACGTCTCCATGCGTCTGACACTTTGCATTAGAAAACATTAGCCCGACACCATGCTGGGAGACAGACTTCTGTAAGTGTAGCTCAGTAAATATTCCCCATATCAGTCTCAATGTATCGTCATGTATTATTCCTGGTACGCTTTACCTTCCTTTCCAACAGCACTGCAATCCCACACCTCCTTCTGTGTGCAGCTCCTCTTTTTTGACGATGAGTGTACAAACCGGATATCAAAAAAGTTGGGAACAAATTGTGAATAAAAACTGAATGCAATGATGTGGAGGTGCCAACATCTAATATTTTATTCAGAATAGAACACAAATCACAGATCAAAAGTTTAAACTGAGAGAATGTATCATTTTAAGGGAAAAATGTGTTGTTTTAAAATTTCATGGCCTCAACAAATCCCAAAAAAGTTGGGACATGTAGCAATAAGTGGATGGAAAAAGGAAATTGAGCATATAACGAACAGCTGGAAGACCAATTAACACTAATTAGGTCAATTGACAACATGATTGGGTATAAAAAGAGCTTCTCAGAGTGTCAGTGTCTCTCTGAAGCCAAGATGGTAAGAGGATCACCAATTCCACCATTGTTGCGAAGAAAGATAGTGCAGCAATATCAGGTTGGTGTTACCCAGCGTAAATAGCAAAGACTTTTAAGTTATCATCATCAACCGTGCATAACATCATCAAAAGATTCAGAGAATCTGGAACAATCGCTGTGCGTAAGGGTCAAGGCCGTAAAACTCTACTGGATGCTCGTGATCTCCGGGCCCTTAAACGTCACTGCACCTCAAACAGGAATGCCACTGTCAAGGAAATAACAGAATGGGCTCAGGAATACTTCCAGAAAGCATTGTCAGTGAACACAATCCACCGTGCCATCCGCCGTTGCCAGCTGAAACTCTACAGTGCAAAAAGGAAGCCATTTCTAAGCAAGCTCCACAAGCTCAGACGTTTGCACTGGGCCAGGGGTCTTTTAAAATGGAGTGTGGCAAAATGGAAGACTGTTCTGTGGTCAGATGAGTCACGATTTGAAGTTCTTTATGGAACACTGGGACACCATGTCATCCGGACCAGAGAGGACAAGGATAACCCAAGTTGTTATCAACGCTCCGTTCAGAAGCCTGCATCACTGATGGTATGGGGTTGCATGAGTGCTTGTGGCATGGGCAGCTTGCATGTCTGGAAAGGCACCATTAATGCAGAGAACTATGTTCAGGTTCTAGAACAACACATGCTCCCATCTAGACATCATCTCTTTCAGGGAAGACCCTGCATTTTTCAGCAAGATAATGCCAGACCACATTCTGCAGCAATCACAACATCATGGCTACGTAGGAGAAGGATCCGGGTACTGAAATGGCCAGCCTGCAGTCTAGATCTTTCACCTATAGAGAACATTTGGCGCATCATAAAGAGGAAGGTGCGACAAAGAAGGCCCAAGACGATTGAACAGTTAGAGACCTGTATCAGACATGAATGGGAGAGCATTCCTATTTCTAAACTTGAGAAACTGGTCTCCTCTGTCCCCAGACATCTGTTGAGTGTTGTAAGAAGAAGGGGGGATGCCACACAGTGGTAAAAATGGCCTTGTCCCAACTTTTTTGGGATTTGTTGAGGCCATGAAATTTTTAAACAACATATTTTTCCCCTATAATGATACATTCTCTCAGTTTAAACTTTTGATCTGTGATTTGTGTTCTATTCTGAATAAAATATTTGGCACCTCCACATCATTGCATTCAGTTTTTATTCACAATTTGTTTAGTGTCCCAACTTTTTTGGAATCCGGTTTGTAGTTACAATGGTTAACTAATGTTAAGTAAGCATGTGACCATTGTTAAGGTGTTACTTCATGTCGGATAGCCAGCATTAATGTACAGTCTTGCCTGTGTTTCTTTGTGGTATTGATAAACTGTATCGGTGCTGTATCTGTGCCCTGCCAGATTGGCTGTAAAATCTTGGCCAGCCTGATTCATTACACGTCCTCCACGAACTACTTCTGGATGCTGTGCGAGGGGATCTACCTGCACACTCTCATCATCGTGGCCGTGTTCGTGGGGGAGCAGCAGCTGGGCTGGTACTACCTGCTCGGCTGGGGTGAGACGCGGGATCTTATTGGTCTGATTAGTTTCAGTTTGAGTGCTGCTCGCTGGGCGTTAATGACTGCTCTGTCTGATTAAGTGGATTGGAATGTCTCTCGCACTGAGATTACTGGTGTGCAGGCGAGACGACAGACTATCACCGAAGCACTGCAGGCATGAGTGTAGTAATACAGTTCTGCAGTAGCTGTTCATTTTACTGACACGGCCAGCATTTCGCTCATCTGCATGCATATTTTGTCCCTCCGTTGGCTGGAGAGAGCTCCTGCTGTCTGTGGACTAAACTGCGTTTTTCCTTTATCCTTTATCTCCAGGATTCCCAGTTATTCCAGTTGTGGTTCATGGCGTGGCTCGGCTGCTTTTCCATGATGACAAGTAAATAATCAGTTCCACTTTTTTCATTCATTCATTCTTAATTTAAACGAAGGAGGGGCGCGTTTTAACTACTTTGCCCTTTTTTAAGGCCCACACTGAGTAAAATGAGCTCAGATGATGCGGTTATCAGAGGAGGGAGTCCATACCGGATCATTCCAGTTTATTGTTTATATTATAGTTATCTATATTGTTGTGTTTTGGTAACTGGAACAACTAGTGCTGGACAAACGGATTCATTTTGCTTGAACAGTGCTCATGTATATCTCTGTTTGGTCCACTTGATACTATGCTGCGTTATCTCGGGGAATTGGGACCCTCTGGGCCCCCTCTGGTGGATTTGTGGAATTGCATGTTTTCAGAACATCATTTTGTAATGAGTTATGCTTTGGACGTCTTCCTGGAGTTTATAGAGGAGTATTCTAAGACAACTGTCCACTATTATCCTCATCAGTACCACGTTCCTTTTGCATTGAAGACCTGAACATCGAGCAGGAGCTTCTTTTTGAGGCTGAGTGTAATGATAGCATAAATAAGCATGACATGGCAGATCAGACGTAGCCCCTAACTATTATTATTAGAATTGTTATTATTAGTATTATTATTTTAGGAATTACAGGATAAGTGATACTATTATTATTATTATTATTAGTAGTAGTAGTAGTAGTAGTAGTAGTAGTATTATTTCAGGCTTTACAGGATAACAGGAAGTAGTGCATGCAGACTTAGCAATGCTACCCCTTAACTATTATTATTATTATTATTATTATTATTATTATTGGTAGTAGTAGTATTATTATTAGTATTATTATTTCAGGCTTTACAGGTTAACAGGAAGTACTGCATGAAGACTTAGCAATGCTACCCCTTAACTATTATTATTATTATTATTAGTAGTAGTAGTAGTATTAGTATTAGTATTATTGGTAGTAGTAGTATTATTATTAGTATTATTATTTCAGGCTTTACAGGATAACAGGAAGTACTGCATGAAGACTTAGCAATGCTACCCCTTAACTATTATTATTATTATTATTATTATTATTATTATTATTATTGGTAGTAGTAGTATTATTATTAGTATTATTATTTCAGGCTTTACAGGATAAGTGGAAGTACTACATGCAGACTTAGCAATGCTACCCCTTAACTATTATTATTATTATTATTATTATTATTATTATTATTATTATTATTATTGGTAGTAGTAGTATTATTGGTAATAGTAGTATTATTATTAGTATTATTATTTCAGGCTTTACAGGTTAACAGGAAGTACTGCAGGCAGACTTAGCTATGCTATGCTATGCTATTTTTTAGTTTTAATAAAACAAATCTTCTGTAGTACAGTTGTAAGGTACAGTAGATGTTATAAGACACATTTTGAAAAGTGGAAAACAAAAATCTCTGTCTTATTTTTACTATGTGTGGTATTTCATTCTAAGATGATGCCCAAAAGCTGGTTGAAAAGAGCCATCATGTATATTAAACTACTTTGGAATAATTAACCAGGCAGGAACATGAGCACTGTTGAAGGGCTAGAGCACTCCATTCCCGACCGGCAATGGATTCCAGTTGTGCTTGATATGTCATTGGAGCTCTTAGTTGCTCATATATGTATTTATATGTATATGTCGCTCGGTTGGGAGCTGGAGGTGAAAAGAGAGTGTTGTTTATACTCATCTCTGCACATGTGTGTGTTTCTGGTCTTATTAAGCTGTGGGTTAAGCACAATACAGTTATTCATTATATCCGTTTAATTATAAACCATTTCATTATTGAAAAAACGTATAAATAAGTAAATAAAATAAAAAGTTAAGGTATTAAAATCTGTTTTCCGTCAGTGAAATGCTGTTCTCAGAAGGAGAGTGTTGTGTGTATGTTAATCAGGTATGTGTGTGTCTGTTTCTCAGGTGCTGGATAATGAACAGTAACATGCTTTACATCATCCATGGCCCCATCCATGTCGCTCTGGTGGTGAGTAGCATTACTTGTTGGACTGATGAGGGGGAAGCCTACATACCTAAAGCAAGACCTTTACATTTACACCAATGTTAATGTTTATAGTCTTATAAAGACAAAGTGATGAAATCTGCATAGGTCCGCTCCACATGAATAGTTTACATGTATAAAATGCGTAAAGGGACCAAACATGGTCAAAGTCTATGTTCATAATTTCATTTTTAGGTCTGCTAGAATATATTTCCCTGCTTCAATTTTCCCAATATTAACATAGTGTTTTTCCCAGACTGTACATCTGTATTCATCCTCTTTCTTAAATACTCCGTAAGAGCTCCAATGTGTTTAATAGGGCTGTACCCGACTCAGAATTTTGTCAGTCAAATCGGATTCGCCCGTCCTGGCCGACTACTCATTCGTGTTTTTCTAGTCATCAGTAAATCAGTCTGCACACGGTTCAGATCTGATGTCCTCCTCATTTAGAAAGTCAGCAGAGTCACAGGAACATATTTCTGAACTAAAAGAGGCGGGGCTTATGATGATCGATCTGAACTGGAGCCTTTAATTACAGGATACAGCAGCAGCTCGTATTTATGCTAATCATTAGCGCTAACAGCTTCTTCAGTAGGAGGACCCTTCGTCTTTCATCTCTCATAAATAATGAGCTGCTAAATAAAACCAGATTAGTCCATATTTAAATTATTATAAGATGAACAGAAGAGTGGTAGACCTGAAATTGTTTATTATATTCCCAACGCTGAAATAATGATTTCTCGTTTATCAGCAGGCAGATTAGTGACTGTACTTATCCTTAAATAAAGATAATCTCAGCTGTAGATGAATAAATAAACATATCTGTAATTTAGGTTCTAAAATAATGAAATTATAATAAAACAAACGTCTCCGCTCCGTTTCTCCTTCACCTCAAACAGCCGTTACGTCTAAACCGAAAGTCAGCTCCCTCGTTTGAAGCAGTGTTGGACGTCTGAGTAAATGACGAGCAGAATTAGGTTCATTTGTTCGGACTGTCTTCTTCTAAAGCTCCTCCAGGCTTTCTCTGAGACATCACTCCCCCGTGTTTCTCAGCTTCACGGCTTTAGCTTCCTTCAGCGGGGAACCGCCAGCACACGTCGTCACGTGGATTTAATATTTTAGCAAACATGCGTCACAGCCCAGCTAGAACTTACATATATATTTATTATTCCCCTTTAATAATTAATGAAATGTCTTGTTACATTCTTAAAGTTCTTGTGCATTTCTGTAAGCTTTAGTCTGTTTAACAAAGAAAAAAAAAGGTCACTCTCAGTCGACTTTAAGGGCCTCAGTCGACTTAAAGGGTCTCCGACTGACGATTTGACTCGTCGACTTCTAGAGGGCAGCCCTAGTGTTTAAGGCAAACCCCCCCCACACACACACACACCACCCCTAGATGCTAGACAGGAGCAGAAAGTTTCAGACGGGTCAGTTTTTATTGTTTTAGTTCTCTGTGTTGTGTAAAGAACTGCCAAGCTTGCTGGTAGGCGGTGCTAGGTATGTGTTACATGATGATGTCATCTTGTCACCCTATTACAGCAATGATATGTGTCCCTGTGCACCTGTATACCTATAATATTAATATAATATTCATCTGGGCAACAGAACTTTCATTCCTTTCATTCAAAGGAAATTCATTCAGTTCCATTCAGTTTTGCTATTTACAGGTTCTAGTCTACAACCGTCTGTCGTTCTAGCTCTTATAAGCCGCTCCCTCTCTCTACCACTTCTTGCAGGTGAACCTGTTCTTTCTGCTGAATATAGTGCGTGTGTTGGTCACCAAGCTGAGAGTGACTCACAAGTCAGAGTCTAATGTCTACATGAAGGCTGTGCGTGCCACGCTCATCCTGGTGCCGCTGATGGGAGCTCATTTCATCTTGGTGCCACTGCAGCCCAAGGGCAGGGTGGCTATGGCCATCTACGAGTTCTTCATGAACATATTCATGCATTTTCAGGTAGGCAAATAAACAGACTCAGACTTTCTCCTGTCTGGCAGGTGCTACTAAAAACCAGCACCCAGGAGTCAATAGGTCATAATGTTCATGAACAGTGAACTCATTACTGCAGTGATAATGTTCTCTTGAAATGTTTTATCTCCAGTCCTCTCTTTTTCTTCCTCTCTCTCTCTTCCTTTTTTCTCCTGACTTCAGTTTTTCACTCTACTTTTAATTTCATCCATCTGCTCTTTTCCGATGCACTGCATTCTCCAATGAAAAGTGGTTCATTTTTAAGAGCTGGGCTCCAGACGTCTAGAGTGTACTGCAGGATTAGCCCTGTGCTAGTTTTGAAGAACTGAATAATCACTCCTGACACATTGCCTTCTGTTCCTTCCTCTGTAGGGACTCTTGGTGGCCATCATATTCTGCTTCTGCAATGGAGAGGTATGTGCTCCATGGCTCCATGTACTGTGTGTAATGCTAAAAGTGTGTAGCTAATCTGAGAGAGTTGTAAAAATGGCCTCTGTTCTGTCATAAAGACACAAAATGCAGATTTGGTTGATTTGTTGAGTTATGACTAATTTGAAGTGTCTGGAGATCAATGTTGTCTCGTGATGCTGGGCTTGGTTCATCTAGGCCCCCTCAGCTAGAAAAGTTTTATTTCTAAACACATTCTGAGAATCTGCAATGGTATGTTTTCAGCAGGGTGTTTTTATTAGGTTCCCAGAATGTTCTTTGAACATTAAAACATGTTCTTTAAAACTTCCTTATGATCTTATATACCTCTATATATGTTCTGGAGGAAAAAAGAGAAGTGTGAAAACTGCATTAAATCCTTGCTAACACAGTAGACCTTTGAAATTACCAACATAGAGGTCAGTAGTGTATTAGTACAACACAGTTCAGACAGCAGGAGGTCAGTAGTGTATCAGTACAACACAGTTCAGACAGCAGGAGGTCAGTAGTGTATCAGTATGGGATGACTCAACACAGTTCAGACAGCAGGAGATCAGTAGTGTATCAGTAGGGGATGACTCAACACAGTTCAGACAGCAGGAGATCAGTAGTGTATCAGTACAACACAGTTCAGACAGCAGGAGGTCAGTAGTGTATCAGTACAACACAGTTCAGACAGCAGGAGGTCAGTAGTGCATCAGTACAACACAGTTCAGACAGCAGGAGGTCAGTAGTGTATCAGTACAACACAGTTCAGACAGCAGGAGGTCAGTAGTGCATCAGTACAACACAGTTCAGACAGCAGGAGGTCAGTAGTGTATCAGTACAACACAGTTCAGACAGCAGGAGATCAGTAGTGCATCAGTATGGGATGACTCAACACAGTTCAGACAGCAGGAGATCAGTAGTGTATCAGTAGGGGATGACTCAACACAGTTCAGACAGCAGGAGATCAGTAGTGTATCAGTAGGGGATGACTCAACACAGTTCAGACAGCAGGAGATCAGTAGTGTATCAGTAGGGGATGACTCAACACAGTTCAGACAGCAGGAGATCAGTAGTGTATCAGTATGGGATGTCTCAACACAGTTCAGACAGCAGGAGATCAGTAGTGTATCAGTATAACACAGTTCAGACAGCAGGAGATCAGTAGTGTATCAGTATGGGATGACTCAACACAGTTCAGACAGCAGGAGATCAGTAGTATATCAGTATGGGATGACTCAACACAGTTCAGACAGCAGGAGATCAGCAGTGTATCAGTATGGGATGACTCAACACAGTTCAGACAGCAGGAGATCAGTAGTGTATCAGTATGGGATGACTCAACACAGTTCAGACAGCAGGAGATCAGTAGTGTATCAGTATGGGATGACTCAACACAGTTCAGACAGCAGGAGATCAATAGTGTATCAGTATAACACAGTTCAGACAGCAGGAGATCAGTAGTGTATCAGTATAACACAGTTCAGACAGCAGGAGATCAGTAGTGTATCAGTACAACACAGTTCAGAAAGCAGGAGGTCAGTAGTGTATCAGTATGGGATGACTCAATACAGTTCAGACAGCAGGAGATCAGTAGTGTATCAGTATAACACAGTTCAGACAGCAGGAGATCAGTAGTGTATCAGTATAACACAGTTCAGACAGCAGGAGATCAGTAGTGTATCAGTATGGGATGACTCAATACAGTTCAGACAGCAGGAAGTCAATAGTGTATCAGTATGGGATGACTTAACATAGTTCAGACTGCAGGAAATCAGTAGTGTATCAGTATGGGATGACAGGAGATCAGTAGTGTATCAGTATGGGATGACTCAACACAGTTCAGACAGCAGGAGATCAGTAGTGTATCAGTATGGGATGACTTAACACAGTTCAGACTGCAGGAAATCAGTAGTGTATCAGTATGGGATGACAGGAGATCAGTAGTGTATCAGTATGGGATGACAGGAGATCAGTAGTGTATCAGTATGGGATGACAGTAGTATGTCTGTGTGTCTGCCCTGCAATGGACTAGTAACTTGTCCAGGGTGTTGACTGCCCACTGAGTGATGGGATAGCCTCCCAGAAGCAAGCTTGTGACCCAGAAGGAGAAAATGAGATGACTGCATTACCTCACACGTGTGGTTAAATTATGTAGATATTATCAGCAGTGACCAAATGCATGTTTCATTACAAAGAGAGCACAGTTACTCGTTTATCGGATTTGATGCATGTAGTATGTGAATCGTAAAGTGCATCTTCATGTAGGACATCCCCGGATGTGCAGTGAAATATTGTGATGTATTTGATGGAATATTTTGGCTTAGAGATTTATCCTAATGCCTTTAATTCACGTTCGTGCGAATACACCTGCAAGCCTGCAGGGTTCCACGGCTCACTTTGTTGGTCTTGGTGCTTGTGCTGTTAGTTCCTGAAGCTGGCAAGCTCCCTGCACAGTGTCTACTGTCTGCACCATGCAATACGCTGAAAACAGCAGCAGAGGAAAAGAAAAGCACCCAGGAGAAGTGTTAGAGATATACACACCCACACAGTCCTTCTTACAGAGGACTTTTGAAGAAGGTGGAAAGAGGAAAAGAGATGAGGCAGCTCGTTTAAAGTTGGAACAGCCGCGTTTAGAGCACCCACAGCGAGAGAATGAAATATTGAAGATGATCAGAGAGGCAAAACAAATAGGCTTCTTTTGTTTCCCTAGTCTCTTTCTCCTTTTGTCGAGATCAGAGCTTTGTTTGAGCTGTCTTGGGTGTTTTAGTGCTAACAGTCTAGTTCCTACAAGAGTTATGGAGCATGGTGCTTCGTCTAGTCTACAGGGGTGATTGCCGTTTTGCTTTATATTATGTAATTATTTAAATGTTTATTTGCAAAATTGTGTTATTAAATGCTTATGCAGTGAATTACCTTTACACGTGATCTGCATTCCATGTACAGATTAAAATCTGCATTTCCACCTTTACATTAAAGAATACCTCTATATCTGATTCTCAATCTGGTGCGCTTGCATTCTGCGCCCTTTCAGCGAGACGTTTAATTGTAATTCAGGGGAAATGCTTTTTCCCTGGCTTCTTAGAACACTGGGGAAAAGATGTGGCTCTCTTCCTATAGCCAGAGAAAGCTAGATTCACACTGTGTACATATGATGGTTCTTTCTTGGTTGGTGGGTGAGTGAGGGTGAATTGGTGGATGGGTAAAGGTGGATTGGTGTGTGAGCAAAGGTGGGTTGGTGGGTGGGTGAGAGTGGTTTTGTGGGTGTGCGAGAATGGATTGATAGGTGGCGCAGGGTGGATTTGTGGGTGAGTGTGGGTGGATTGGTAGGTGGGTAAAGGTGGATTGGTGCATGGGCAAGGTTGGATTGGCGGGTGGGCGAGGCTGAATGGGTAAAAGTTGATTGGCGTGTAAGCAAAGGTGGGTGGGCGAGGGTGGATTGGTATGTGGCGGACGGTGGATTGTGGGTGGGTGAGGGTGGATTGGTGAATGGGTAAAGGTGGATTGGTGAATGGGTAAAGGTGGATTGGTGGATGGGAAAGGGTGGATTAGTAGGTGGCGGAGGGTGGATTGGTGGGTGGGCAGGGGAGCATTGGTGGGCAAGGGTGAGAGTGGATTGGTGGGTGGCGGACGGTGGATTGGTTGATGCCGGAGCGTGAATTTGTGGGTAGGTAGGGTGGATTGGTGGGTGGATTGGTGGGTGGCGAGGGGAGTGTTGGTGGGGGAGGGTGAGAGTGGATTGGTGGGTGGCGAGGGGAGTGTTGGTGGGGGAGGGTGAGAGTGGATTGGTGGGTGGGCAGTGAAGCGTTGGTGGGTGAGGGTGAGAGTGGATCGGTGAGTGGGCAGGGGAGTGTTGGTGGGGAAGGGTGAGAGTGGATTGGTGGATGGGCAGGGGAGTGTTGGTGGGGGAGGGTGAGAGTGGATTGGTGGGTGGGCAGGGGTGTGTTGGTGGGGGAGGGTGAGAGTGGATCGGTTGTATGCCAGTGAACATTATTGGTGTAATTACTTTCCGTATTTTCCTGCAGGTGCAGTCAGCTATAAGACGCAAGTCTTCGCAGTACAGGGCGCAGTGGCGGAGACGCCTGGTCACCACCGACTCTCACTGCAACTACCACACCAACTCTTCCATCACTGAGACCAGCAGGGTCATAATCAGCTCGGAGCACGTCCCGCCAAGCGTGGATACCGAGAAAACATGTACTACCACACACTCACTCAACGGCCAGAGCAACGGCAAGCGCTGCAACAACGGAGCCCAAGAGGCACCCAAACTACTGGAGTCGTCTGAGATCTGACAGTGCAGCGGAGGAGAAGGGACTGCTTTAGCCCTGTGTGGACTCTGAAAGTTCGAACAAGGCTTTCGTTTACCAATTAGCATCACTTGGTTTTATCACGACTATATTCAGTCTAGTGTTTTATTGCTTACAGCCAGGTCTGTGACAATACCTTCATTACCACAACTCTGCGGTCCTGTGACGTGACGAGGTTGAGCTTCATACCATCCTCACCACATGGCTGGTGGAACTTGATTTGCTGATATTAGTCATGCTTGGCCTCAGTTTACTACTTTGCTAACAGCTGCACAAGACAAGGCTGTAACGTCAGATCTGTTTATCCTCAAGACTGGCTGCCACTCTCAATGTGGCCTGAAGTTAACGGACGCAAGGTAAAATACTGAGTAGTGTTTCATCACATGATGAGAAATTGAACGGTGCTTAAAGCCACAGAGCGCTGGTATCTTATTTCTCCAGACCTCACAAAACTCACTATGAGCAAAACGTGTTCAGTTCCCTGAGCATTGTCCCAAAAGTCTGGAGTTTGTTACCATCACTTTGACACTCTTTGTTCCCCTGTTACTAGGTCCTGTTGTTCTGTTTATTGGGAAGGAAAAGTAAAGATAAGCCGCCAGAAATGGCGAGCATCAGTATGACTGAAGGGTCGTCGGCATAACAGCCAGCGCAGGCATGCCTCCCTCCATTAAAACCAATGGTTAAAATGTTTGGACGTTGCTGGATCAGCCTGCGGTGGCCTTAAGCATTATGGTAGCTCAGCGATGGCTGGTCAACCCACAGAACATGAGTTTCGCCTTTTTCCTCAGTCCCTCAACCTACGCTCTCAGATGACTTCTCAGTGGGTGCCACGTTAGCATCAGTTAGGCCGGACAGTCCCGTTTTTCAACTCTCCATCGCAATAGCTGCATGGACGCCTATTAGTCCTCTTTTCGGGATGAACTATTTAAAATGTTCAATCTGCAACAATAGTATGTGGCCATTGGCTCACATCGGACATGCCTTACATTTCATTGGTTTACCAAGGTCATGTGACATTGTGACTTGCCTGTCGGCTAACCACAGGCCCGCCCTCTAAATGCTAGTCAATTAGTAAACTCTCTGGCCGATCCGTTCGCCCACTTAGGTGAGTAAAGCAATCATGCATGTGTTATATGGGTCAGGTTATGAATTTAATTCTGTTCTAGTATCGTGACCGACCACCGTTTATGATATCCATCCCTAGGGGGTGGGATGTCCCTCCACCCACCCCCAGGCACGTTTGGCCTGCTAACTAAAACACTGTAATCCCAATCCCAGTCGGGATTACTGTTACTCACTGCACTCACTGCAGACATTAGCTTTCATCATGTAACACTGTCTGAGCACTGAGTCTGTACTGTGGTGTGCCATTTTTTCTGTAGCCTGCTCGATAAGATAAAGCTAAGCTAGCTGATTAGCTCTGATTAGATTAGCATTGGTGATTCATACCATTACTGCACTAGTCCTCTAACACCTCACAAGTCTTGGCTGATTGACTATATTTGGAGTTGGGGATCTGATATGGGCAATATGTATTTAGCTACACATACAGAAGTAGTGTCTCTCAGTATGGCATCGGGACGGCATGTTTGCTAACCCAACATGTAATTGGATGGAGTTGTAGAGGTCCTGTAATAATACATCCCAGAAAAAAAAAACAAGCTGTCACAGCACTACTCCCCACCAGACAAGTCTTGGATGATTGGCTGTATTTGGAATTTGGGGTAGTGGTGTAGTCACTTCATCAGTTGACCAAAACAAAAAAGCACTGCCTGTTAAAAGTTTGGGGACACTATGTTCCTTTTTAGTTCAGTAAAAATACCAGCAAGCGTTATTTTATTAGCATGAACCAGCTTTTCCTTTGTGCTTTAGAGAGCACAGGACTGCGCTAATCTCAGAGACCTCCCTAATATTTATTTAAACTGTAGTCAAAACTTCCTTCTCAGCATGAGAAATCACACAGAAGCCTCTACATATATATGACTAATAATTGACTGTAATGTATACTGTAATATAAAAGTCATTTTCCAGTATTTTTCCAGTATTGTGTTTGCTTCATTTGACTTTATTCGAGTTATTCACAACTCTTTGGCGCTCTTCCTGAATACCAGCACTTCTGTCTCTGGTTTTGACATTGTTGTCGTCCTTTCTGAGCCAATAGGCACTCTCAAATACGATTTGAGTGGCCAGACCATCCAGACTGAGACAGATTCGTAAAAATCTGAACTACATGTCAGTCTGGACATAGCTTTAGATTCTCTTTGAAGGGATATAGCCTAATGCCAGTGAGAGCTTTGGCAACAGCTTTTGTTGGGACGTCTACAGTGGTTTAAGACAGAAGCAATGGAAGGTTAATGTGGCAGTAGTTAAAATGCATAGGTAAATGACTAATACACTCATCAACAAAAGAATAGATGCACCAAGAAGGAAGTGTGGGATTGCAGTGCTATTGGGAGGGAAGATAAAGGTTACCAGGAACGATAGATGATGATACAATTAGACTGATATGGGGAATATTTACTGAGCTACACATACAGAAGTAGTATCTCTCAGTATGGCGTCGGGCCACCATGGTAACTAACCCAATTAAAATCCTGAAGGGGTGGAGTTGTAGAGGTTCTGTGGGTTGATTTCTTCTGGGTGCAACAATTTGTGTAACTATTCCTTCGACGATGAGTGTAGACTTGCTCACTTTTGGAGGCCTTTGTTAATTTGCTGGTAAATACAATTCCCTCTCTCTTTTTAAGATTTTAATCCCTTGTTGATCCCACAGTGGGGAAATTTAGTCTCCGCATTTAACCCATCCGTGAAGTGAAACACCCACAAACACACTCACTAGTGAACACACTAGGGGGCAGTGAGCACACTTACTGGGAGCGGTGGGCAGCCCTATCCACGGCACCCGGGGAGCAGTTGGGGGTTAGGTGCCTTGCTCAAGGGCACCTCAGTCGTTACTGTCAGTTCAGGGAATCGAACCGGCGACCCTATAAAAAAGTAATAGCATGTTCCTAATGGTTGATTTAACTGGAAGCTAATGAAACAAAAGGGACTGGTCTCTAACTTTATGATCATTGATGTGACTGCTTTGGTATGAAGATCAGATTCTGTCTAATTCATGATTCGACAGTTTGCTATTCCAGACTACTGTAACGAGGGCAGCCTGGCGCTTCTCTGGCCCAAAGGTGGTTCGAACACCTGAAAAGCGGGAGAGCTGACATCGCAACAAAGACACAAACCGTGTGGGGTGTGCTGTTATACCCAAGGCAGCACTGTCACAAACAGTTACCTTAACCATGTACAACATTAAACCATTTCATTGCCATATTGCTGCATGCAATATGTATCTGTATATGTGCATGGTTAATAATTCAGCACTGCTGACACATTCAGTAACCAGAGAGCAGATCTGAGAGGTGTTGGAAATAAGTGAAAACATGGACAAGTTCATTCTCCAGAACCTGAACAGTGGTTATTACAGTATGGTGTGTGTTTTCTGTTTCTGCTATTGGGTTTATTTGATAGCACAATAATCAGAACAGTCTGTGCTGCTTTGCTGTGGGAGAGCACAATCCGTCTTCACAAATCACCAGCAGTTCACCACTTTCAAAAAGGAAATTTCACAATTCCTAAATGTATTTCTACTATCCGAACTGTTCCGCCTGATAGACCCGGACCGACAGCGGGGAAACAATGAACGGAAGCGACAATAATGGCTTGTTTGTACGTGCACCGAAAAAAAAGATTCAAATATGTAATTATTTCTTATATATGTGTATAAACACGTTTTGTTGTAAATATATAGTTCAAATAAGCACTTGAGTGTTTTTCACTGACTGCCGTCCCTCGTTCTTTGGGAGGGATTATAGTTTTCTGTTTAGTTTGGTTTTTTGTGTGATGTTATGATGTACAAAAGGTGTATTTGCTCACTCGTGGCTCTTTATATGGTTAAATTATATATAGCCAACAACCCCAAAACATTCCTGTTGAACTGCTAAGTGAATGATGTACTGCTTGTACTGCTGTTGTTATAAGGAGCACAATAAATGTTACTGCACTGAATGTGTTTCAGGTTTTCTGCTGGTCGTAATATGATGTTGTAGTTTTAAAGATCTGCTCATCATTAGTCTCCTGGAGTCATTTTAACAGATATAAGACCTTATACCTATTAGGGTGTAATACCTACATGAGCATCAATAACAGCTGTGGTTGGATTTGGCATGGGCTGGACAAGTTTCTGGATGTGGGCCTCATCAGTGTTCAGACACTCTTGCATCCAAGAATTGGTCGGTTGGGCCAGTCATTTGGTGGACTGTGCCCTCCCTGGCACATTTCCAGAGGAGAATTCCCCATAGACTGGGATTTGTGCCACTGCTGGTAGACCCGTATGACCGTACGCTTCCATACACCTGCAGATTCAGCTACTTCCTTCACACTATGGTCTTTGGCCACGCCCAAACCCAGTCACTCCTTTTAGCCTATCTGGAGCCGTCTACCACACATGGAACGAGACATTCACTGCACTGTACCACCTCTTCTCAACCTATGGATCCCATCACCCACACCCCACAGGTATTTATAGCCCCATCGTTCTTAAGTAGCGCCATCTGCAGGAGCCTGACGTTACTACCACCTTAAACACACAAGGTGTCTCATTTCTTGTCTGGTGAGCCTATCAAACCATAAGTACTAGAAGATGCCCCATTAATAAATAACATTTACATCTATTTACAGCAAGTCATTCTTGAGATTTGACCACTATTTTGAGATATGAGCTGTAATTGAGAAATATATTCAGTTCTCCATATTATGCCGTTTACTTTGCTCTAGTTCCTAAATCTATCTATCTATCAATCAATCAATCAATCAATCAATCAATCAACCAATAAATCAATCAATCAATCAATCTATCTATCTATCTATCTATCTATCTATCTATCTATCTATCTATCTATCTATGTATATATATATACATTTATAGGTCCATTAATATTTTATGTTGATGAAATAATCACAAACTGCAGACTTTCAGGGTATTTACATCTGAACTGTGTGAGCCATCGTTTGTATATGCCAAGTTTTTAGAGGCTCATAAGTAATTGTACAAACTATTATATTCATAAAGTAAATTGACATTTTGATTTTCCAGTTGGATTGAGCTCGGGTGATAGAACATTCATCTTTGTTGCCGTAAAAAAAGTAATGGGCTGCTTTTAAAGGTCATAGTCCATCTGCAATGCGAAGTGCTTTCCCAGGAAAGATGCTACCTCCAGTAGCTGAGCCTATAAGCCTTTGCGTATGTGTTCACGGGTCCTAAATCTATCCTGCTTTTATTAAATATGGCTGCCAAGGTGTTGCAGGGCATTTGCTATGGTATCACAACTGGCTGCTAATAAATCATTAATACACTCATCATCCAGGAAAAAAAAAACTACTGTGTGAGAATATTCAATCTGCATGGGATGGATTATCATCGGGCACCATTAGGAACCTCTAGAACTCCATGACGAGACATCTGGCATGTTGCATTAGCAAACAGGGTGGCCCGACACCATGAGACACTACTGAGAGACACTACTTCTGTATGTGTAGCTCAATAAATATTCCCCATATCAGTCTAAATGTATCATCATTTACTGTTCCTGGTCACCTTTACCTTCCTTCCCCATTGCACTGCCATCCCACACCTCCTTCTGAGTGGAATACTTATGTGATGATCAGTGTTTATCATTTATCCATCATTTGATCACAGCAGCTGCTGTTTACACTGTGTGAGAACTTCATGATGGATGGACCAATGAAATGGCCCAACATCACTTGGTAAAAAGTCTGTTCCATTGACTTACATTAGAATGAAATGAACTTTTTGCCCTCTCCTGTAAAGTTGCCATTTTGGAGATACATGTTTTTCTTTATTCAGAAGCCATATAAAAGTCGATCTGTCTAGAAATAAAAAATAAAGAATGAAAACAAACAGGGCACATAATCCTGGGGAATAGAGAAATGACAGCACTCAATGTGAAATAGTAAACAGACCTTGGCCGTGTATTAATAAGACATCAGCATATAGAATTCAGTTGTACTGAATGTGTTATAGCTTCCCTGCTCCAGCACACATCATTCAGCTCATTAATGCTGGGCAGCCGAACTAGCTAATCAGGAAAACACTCAATCTATCCAACGCTGTGACCTTCAGAAACCCAGTCCCCTCAGAAAATACAGCTATTGACACCTCCCAGGGCAGGAAATGTATTCTAGCCAGTGAATCAAAGCTTTCAACCTTGGTCTGCGAGAGGATGGAACTGAAAGAAGCCTTTTGAATTTCTTCCTCTATTGCTAATACATCCTTCGCTTCTGGCTGACCTGTGGATACAGGCTGCTGGTTCTCCCGGAGATTAGTTTGCCCTGTCCTTGTCATTCTTGTCTTCTTGGCTCTTACGTGCGGTAAATTATGCATAACAGCTTGTATAATCTCCATACTCAAAGCAGTGCCAATAGAATGGGACACGCTGGAGCAGCTGCACATGAGCCCAAGGTCACCATGACCAGAGTATCGGCTAGAGGGGTATAAAGCCCCCCAGCAGTGGACTGTGGAGCAATGGAACTGTGTCTTCTGCGATAGAGCTTCCTCCAAAACCTTTGTGAATTTGCAAGCCCGAACTAACATGCAACTGAACAATGCTCTTGGGAATGCTATTAAATCCTCACAGCTATGTTCCAGGATCTAGTATAGACTTGCCAGAAACTGTTTCTGTTGCAAAGGAAGACTAGACGAGGCTCTGTATAAGCAGAGGCATGAGTGTTAATACTACTGGACGTCCTTCGTTTCAGTCCCTCATCACAAGTGTTGGGTTGGAGCTTCTGAAAAGGACGAGGTCCCACCGAGATTTGAACTCGGATCGCTGGATTCAAAGTCCAGAGTGCTAACCATTACACCATGGGACCGCCGTGGAAGCAGGAGTCAATCTGCGGATACAAACCTTCTGTTATACCGGGTGACCTAACATCTGTTCTAGTAAACATCTGAACTGTTCAGCCAACGCTGAACTAAATCTCCTATCTGACTACATTTCAACTCATATAGAAGTCCATGGACGGCCATTGTTTACTGGGATGTCTATCCCCGCCTTTCCACTGCACCTCTTGTTTAGTAGCTGCATCCGTGCCAGTGACACAGACACTGGGTTTACCCAAACCAACACAATTTAGCACGGTTGCCAAATGTGCGGGGTCGCGGCTGAAATTGGCTCCTCATTTGAATTCCCCGTTCCACCTTAAAACGTGCCTTAGTTACATTCTGGAGTGAGGCGGAGAACGCGGCTGATTTAAGGTGGAACTGGAAATTCGAATAAGCAGCTGTGAATCAGAAGCCTCGTTGCACTGTACTTAACGTTAGCACAAACCAGTCATACTAACACTAAATACTGACACGGGGTTATGTGTATATTCTCAATAAACTAAACCGAATTTAAATAATTAACCCGGAAGGACTGTAGTTGTTTATCCAGAACCTCGCCACTCAAACTACCTGCATTAGCCCATAGCGCTAGTCGCCACCTTGTGGTCGTATGGTGTAATGCAGCATCTGTATAAATATAAATCATTCATTTTTAATTCTATACTTATATATCTTCATAAATAAATCAGTTCAGCAATAAATGCATACATGCATAATTTAAGTCTTTATCAGACCCGTGGAATAGAAATGTTTTTTTGTGTTTACATATTTATGTATTTATTGAATAACATATTGCAGAATACAGGCTATTGATGGATTGATGTATTAACATGGCGCTCTGCATCCTCTATAATAGACTAGCGTAATGGAATTATTTCTTTTTTCACTCTTACAGGAGCAATAAATGTGATGAGTGTCACATGTGTGGAGTGTGGAGTCTGACCTGCCAAGCAGTTTGTTCATATTTCTATAACTATTTTGTCATATGCTACAGAGCCAGCTAACCTGACACTGCTGCATGAATGCAGGTGACACTTTACCAGGTAGCCATGCACATGCTTAATCAAACAGGAGAGAATAAACCACAGCCTCACACAGTGGCACAGTAATTCAAGTATATATATAATTCCTCTGAAATACCAGAGCCCCTCATATTTAACTCAACCTGTATACTTGAACATCCAGTTTTGTTTTTATTTTGTTCTTATTTATCTATACTTATTCATCTACACTGAACATCTGTACAAAGCAATTTGGCTGTTACTGAACATTAAGCTGCTATTTTCCCACCTGCACTGTACACTTTATATATCCATACTGTTTAAACCACATACTTACTGATGCTGAGCTTACTCTTTGCACATGTCCTGTACACATACTGTACTGTACACATACTGTACTGTTTGCACGCATTGTTTTTGTCTATTGTCTTTGCACTACACTATTTTATATATATATATATATATATATATATATATATATACACATTATTCAACTGCCCTGGAGAAGGAGCCTGACCGTGTTTCGTTATACTGTACAACCCTGTATTGGTATAATGACAATAAAGTTGAATTGAAATGAATTGAATTGAATATG
Source organism: Prochilodus magdalenae (assembly GCA_024036415.1). Classification (NCBI taxonomy): domain Eukaryota; kingdom Metazoa; phylum Chordata; class Actinopteri; order Characiformes; family Prochilodontidae; genus Prochilodus; species Prochilodus magdalenae. The sequence continues at coordinate 186,407 of JAMWET010004545.1, forward strand.
AGCGTGTATAATTCATTCACATTCAATCAGTGATGTACACCTGACCCATCATCTGCTCAGGGGGAACTGACTTGACCTCTGGCCCCTACATTTCTTTCCTTTATTTTTTTTCTCCCTTATATCAAAATAATCACTATTTTCTCCAAAACGCTGGCTAAATCAGTCTTTTTTTTAAAAAAAATTCAACATAAAAAAAAGTCTACATTACAAATGCAACATTCAAGATAATGTCATTATTTCAACATGGTAAGTAAAAATCTATGACTGAAAAAAATCTATATCTGCATTATAAATCCAATTTTTTGAAAACATGTCAGTCATTGATAACATGTCAGTATATCAGTTTAAGAAGTTTTCATTTTGAGAAATTTGTGAAAAGTCACTATTTTAACACTACTCTAACATTCTGACTAAATTAGTCAACATAATAAATCACACATTCAAAAATATATGTCATTATTACAACATAATAAGCCAAGACATTGGAGAATGTTTTATTACTGCAGAACCATATTTATTTTTTTAACATTTTGAAAATAAATATTCATTTAACATCAAATATTTCAGATAATAAATGACTATTTCAATATAAGAAAGTAACTTTAACTAAAACAATAATTTGCTATAAATTAAAGACAATAAGTCAGACTTTTGAGAGCATGTCATTATGGCTGCATTTTTTTTTTTTTTGAGAAAATACGTTACTACTCCAACATAATAAGAAATCAAATCAAAATCTGAGAACAAAAATGTCAACATTCTATGTAAAAAATACAGAAATAAATCCAGCCTTGACCTACTGCTCCCTTTTAGCTTGAAGCAGGTTTTGTGTGCGTCATTTGTAAGGAGGACATTAACATGAACCAACACCAGCAGGATCCCAATACAGCATATCACATACTACATGCAGTCATTAGATCCACACAGGCAGACTATATGAACTGCTGCTGATGAACTACAAGTCTCTGCTGATGTGAGAAACGTTCGGTGAACACACCTAGCTTTAAGCAGGCTGTTCAAAGAGATCATGAGGTCATTGCTGATCTACAGTCAGCATTGATCTCACTGCGTCTGTTCCTAATCAGGATGTAAAA